>JAODAL010001721.1:212500-218748 GCA_025379985.1 Phyllomedusa bahiana | reverse complement strand
CCCAAAATGGCCATCAAATAACTTACCACAGGCCATTAAAAAGCTACACCACAATGGCCATCTAATAAGCTACAGCACAATGGCCATGTCCGAATAAGCTACACCACAATGGCCAGGTCCGTATAAGCAACACCACAATCGCCATGTCCGAATAAGCTACACCACAATGGCCCAAATTTCAAATAACTACACCAAAAATGGCCATCTAATAAGCTACACCACAATGGCCATCTCTGAATAAGCTATGCCATAATGGCCATCTTTAGGAGATACGGTACTTTGGTACTTTCATTCAAAAATAAAAACAAAATTGGGCGTTAAATTGTAATTATAGGGTAAAATTATGAAAGGATTTTAACAGGGAAATTTTTCTTTCAAATTCCTCATTAAAATCCGTTGTGTAAACTTAGGCTATGTCTCCACTGCACACAAAAAGTCCGTTTTCATAAAAAAAAAACCGACTGTAAGGGGCCCTTTTACACGAAATGGAAAAAACCCCCGGTCGATTTATCGACGGTATCTGTCCTTTTTTTGTGCCTGCACACGGCTGGGGGGGGGCGGGGGGGGTTTTGGGGGGGGCGAGATGGGGGGGCTTTTTCTCCGCGATGAGCTGAGAACCCCCCCTCCCTTCACATTCCCCCGCCCCTATTCCGTCCAAAACCGGGACAGAAGATTTGCTTGTGAATGGTTTTCGGGGGGGCCCGGGGGCAAAAAACCCGTGCGTGGGGATGCTGCACGGGTTTTCCATAGAGCCCTGTTGTGTTAGTTTGCGGCCGGTTTTTCAGAGGGTTGCAAAAACCGAAAAAAGTCGGGAAAACCGGCCGCAAACCTTTCCTGGGAAGCCTTAAGGTTGTTCACCGGCTGATTTTGATGCTTTTTCGGAGCGTTTCAACTCCAAAACAGCCCCAAAAACGCCCCCAGTTCATATTCATTGATTCCTATGTAAAACGGCAACGTGTCATGTCAATTCTTGAAGCGTTATTTAGGCCGTTTCTAGTGGTTTTTTTTCACATTTTTGGGGGTTTTTTTCACTTTTTTTTTTTTTTTTTTACCTGGCTATTAATTTGGGGATGGGTGAAAACCCCGTCAAAAAACCTGTCCAAAAAAAGTGCGAAAAAGCTCTAAAACCTCTTCTGAAAAGCGCGTTTCAGGCGGGTTTTTGGGGCTGTTTTGGGGAAGAAACGCTCCAAAAATGCTTCAAATACCGGTCAAAATCGGCCCTGTAAGATATCCAAGGGGATTTTACATGGCTTTTTTGGCCCCAAAACAGATCAAAACCTGATCTGAAAAGCCTTTTTCGAAGAGGGTTTTGATGCATTTCTGGCACGTTTTTTGGGTGGGTTTTCAAAAAACTGTTTTCACCCATACAAATTAATATCCAGGTCAAAAACCATGCTGAAAAATGCTCCAAAAATGCACCAAGAAACGCGCCTAAAACGCTTCAAGAATTGACATGACGACACTATTTTCAGCGCCCAAAACAGCTTCCAAATAAGCGCGCAAAAACCCCCGTCATGTGTGAAATACAAATGCTGTTTTACTAGAATCAATTAAAATGAACTGGGAACCTTTTACAACTTCAACCCTTCTTCCTGTTTCAGGCTTGGTGGTGGGGTTTTACAGCTTCACGCTCCCTTCCGTTTATGTTGGGGGTTCAACGCAGTGATTTTGGGTCTCAGCTCTGCATTTTTGTATTAGTTACAAAGACCTGGGTTGCCGAAGGTTTATACTCTGTAGTGCACAAAGCTACAGAGCTCTAAGAGTTAAAACAATATTAACTTACATAAACAAGCTCCTGGGCTGGAGATGAGACTCCGGCACAGGGAGTGACTCAACTTGGTCAGACGGCAGCTTAGATCCCAAACTGATAAAAGAGATGGTTGGTAACCAAGAGAAATTGTGTATAGCATAAAAAAAATCTCCTGAACACAGCAAAATTAACACAGCAATGTATTTGGTGATAAAAAAGTTATTTTTTTTGTTTTTCACCCCCTCCCCAATTCCCACACCCCGCTAAGGCTACATCTGCAAGGCAGTGGAAATCCAACAGCATTTTACGATCGATGCACCGCGGTTTTTGGCACACTTTTTGAGATCGGATTTCGGCCGTCCCTTTAACAATGAAGTGTACTAGAAAACGGCGGATTATATACCAAGCCCGCCGGCCCCATAGACATGTCACTTATCTCCCTGCGCGCACAATACGATTGTATTGTACACGTGGGGGGTGAGGCGTAATCCATAGCTCTCAGAGAACTATGGATTACTGTAATTATGGAGCGCATTTCCCCGCGTATTAAGCGCAGTACACAGCGAAATGCGCCCCAAAATAAGCCGCATGAACCTACCCTAAGGGTCCGTCTACACCACAAGTGCTGCCAGTTGTAAATCCACACGGATTCGATTTTAAAAACAGTCTAAAACCAACTGTAAAGCATCCCCATAGACAATCCGAGCTGTGTAGACTACAACACATTTTTTGGTTTACGGGGACGGTTTACAGTCGGTTTTTGACATTTTTTAAGATCAGAATCCGCGTGGATTTCCAACTGGAAACGCTTGATTTGTAGACGGACCCTTATTCCTCCTTTGATTTCATTACAAGTCTGTTAGGCCTCGACTACACAGCACTGGTTTTTGATCAGATTTTAAGGCGGATTCAGTGTTCAGAATCCACAAAATTCTGACTGTAACCAATGCTCGTAGACCACAATAGAAAATCCGACTGTAACCAGTGCCCCATAGACTGCAATAGAAAATCCGACTGTAACCAGTGCCCCATAGACCGCAATAGAAAATCCGACTGTAACCAGTGCCCCATAGACCGCAATAGAAAATCCGACTGTAACCAGTGCCCCATAGACCGCAATAGAAAATCCGACTGTAACCAGTGCCCCATAGATCGCAATAGAAAATCCGACTGTAACCAGTGCCCCATAGACCGCAATAGAAAATCCGACTGTAACCAGTGCCCCATAGACCGCAATAGAAAATCCGAGCTGTAACCAGTGCCCCATAGACCTCAATAGAAAATCCGAGCTGTAACCAGTGCCCCATAGACCTCAATAGAAAATCCGACTGTAACCAGTGCCCATAGGTCGCAATAGAAAATCTGACTGTAACCAGTGCCCCAGAGTCCCCAACACAAAATCCGACTGTAACCAGTTGCCCATAGACCGCAATAGAAAATCCGACTGTAACCAGTGCCCCATAGAACGCAATAGAAAATCCGAGCTGTGGTCTACATAACTCGCATTGTCTAACTGATGCTTTTTTTTTTCTTTTTTTTTTTAAATTTCTTAACTTTTAAGCTTTTTTACACGGTGGAAAACTTACTATTGAAGTCAAGGGGATGGCCTGAAAGACGACCAGAAAGCTTCGTGCACAGATTTTAGCGCAGATCTGCATCCCAAAAACTCACAGTGCTCTATGATGCAAAAAACAGACGGAAAACCCTCCCAAAAAAACAAAAGGGAAAAAATTTTGTTCAAATACTCGTCGGACGACCTGGTTCTAGGATTCGGAATCCAACGAGTATTTTGTCCTTTGTTGTGGGGATGTTCCCTAACAGGAAGACGCACAACATAAAGATCTAAGGAAAGATGCCCCAGTGTAGGTGTCTCACAGGGAACACAAGTTGCTGAGTCCCCTATTTATACTGTGAATTTTGCTGCCCCTTTTTCATTTTAAACGCGCCTAATAGTAAAATTGTTTTTCCCATTAAACATTTGGGCCATCTTTCCTAGATATCTCTTTGTGTATTTCCCTTGTTTTCCTCCTAGAAATGTATCCCCGTTGCAGCGGGTGTGTCCAATCATGCTGCAGTCAGTGGGTGCAGGGACACACCCCTGGAATGGTAACACCCCTCTGACAGATTCAGTCCTACATTTCTAAGAGGAACAGCACAACACAGCGTGATAAGAGAAGAGGCCCCGAATTTTTAGGGAACAAAAGGATTTTTTGGATGGACAGGTCGGGGGGGGTCAAGGTCCCCCTCTGGGGTGAAATGTGAGGGTGTAGATGTTTTCATGTTGTGGGCCCACTTCACCCTCTTGCTGCAGGGCCCGGGATCTTCAGGTTCTATGTTAGTGGTCAGCTCCTTCCGAGTTTCGGACTGTTGTCTAAATTCCACTTTTCCATTGGCTGTAGCCATCACTGTCGCACTTTGGACAGGTGTAATAAAGTGAATTGGTCTTGTTGCCCCAAGTGCCCCAAACTCCCGAGTAAACGCCTGGGAAGGACCTTGGTTGCTTCAAGATGGCGATGCTCTATACTACTTTCCCGTCCCCGGGGGGGTAACGAGGCGTCCTGATTTCTAAGTTTCCTTTGGGAAAAACACCTGTCTTTCATTACTGCTTCCTGTCCCCTTGACCCATGTCCGGTCCCCCAGAATCCTGCCTTCCCTCCCCTTGATGGTGGATTCTCTGTCCTCGGCTCCAGGCTCCGTAGTGCTCCGGATCCCCATCTTCCTAGGCCGGCAGCCGCTGTCCCCTCCTCACCTCGCCTGTAGCGTCCATGCCTTCGGAAACCCTCATCTGCTCCAGATGTGGCTTAATTTTCTGCGACTCTACTAATTACTGTAATTAAGGATTTAAATTTCTGTTAATTCTTTCAATAAAAATCAATGCCCGTCAAAAGTGCAACCTTGTGAAGCTGCCACACACATGCACAGGCCCCCGCCTGCGATATCCCCACCAAGGGGAAAGGGATCCGGAAAGTGGGCCCGGGGGGCCCGGTACTGTCCCGGGCACTTTTTTGTGCAGTGATGGTAAAAAGGGGGGCCTCCCCCAGTGTCTCCATCAAATGCCAGGAAAACCTCTGTAAAAAGATGTTTGGCTTCAAGGGGCCAGGTTTGGTGAGGTAGAATTCTGTCCCTTCTAAAATATACATTTATGTTTGTGTATATATACCTATATCAGGTTTGTTGATTATATATATAAAATTTTAAATACAAAAACACACTACTTACTTATATACATCCAACATACTGGGTGCTTCTGATGTGGTGTGTGTGTGTGTAGTAATGTGTATATATATATATTTTTAAAATATATAAAATGTATGAATATATATTATATAGTATTATATATATTTATGTAATTTTAATAGACACTAATGGCTCAAAGAAGGTGGCCAAGGCATTGGTGACGGTATATCTGTACCTTCCTAATATATATACAGTGTTTGTGTATATATACTTATATACAGTTTTTTTTGTGTGTGTGTTGTGTGTGTATTATATAGTAGTATATCAAATATATATATACACTCCCCGGCCACTTTTAGGTCACCTGTCCAACTGCTCTTTAACATTTAATTTCTAATCAGCCAATCAAGGGGGGCATCAGTGCATTTGGCATGTAAACATGGTCAAGCAACTCCGATTCAAACCGAGCATCGTATGGGGAAGAAAGGGGATTGATGCCTTTGAGTGGGGTTGTTAGTGCCAGAAGGGCGGTTTAGTATTTAGAAAATGCTGATCTCTGGGTTTTTAGCACAACCATCTCTAGGGTTTACAGGAAAGGTCCGAAAAAGAAAAACATCCAGGGGGCAGTCCTGTGGGCGGAAATGCCTTGTTGATGCCCGAGGTCAAAGGAGAATGGGGAGACTGGGTTTGAGCTGATAGAAAGGGAACAGTGATCAAAAAGCCCCTTACAACCAAGGGGAGGCAGAAGAGCATCTCTGAAAGCACAGTCGGCCCAAATTTGAGGCAAAGGGGTACGCAGCAGAAGACCACCCGGGGGCCACTCCCTTTTGAAGAACAGGAAACGAGGCTCCAATTTGCCCCAAACTATCGAAATTGGACAGTAGAAGATTGGAAAAACTTTTCCCGGTCTGTGAGTCTCGATTTCTGCTGCGACATTCGGATGGAGGGGCAGAATTTGGGGTCAAAAAAAGAAAACATGGATCCCTCCGCCTTTTACAACGGTTTTAGCTGGGGTGGTGGTGTCATGGTGTTTTTTTGGGGAAATTTTCTTGGACTCTTTGGGCCCCTTGGACCAAATTTGGGATGTTCAACACCTTGTGGAATCTAGCCACGAAAAATTGAGGCAGTTCTGAAGGCAAAAGGGGCCCAAACCCCGTTACTAGCATGGTGTACCTAATAAAGTGGCCGGTGAGTGTATATTTACACACACACACCACAAAACGCCCCTAGTGTGTGTGTGTATATATGTGTGTATGTATATGTGTGTATATATATATATATACACACAAAAAACTGTATATAAGTGTATATACACAAACAT
>JAODAL010001721.1:0-210000 GCA_025379985.1 Phyllomedusa bahiana | reverse complement strand
CATGTATTCATGAAAAGCTGCCACCGATCCGTCCCTAACACAGAAATGGCCTTTGTTAGTGTTTCTCAAGTGGATTGGCACAGAGAGCGACCCATGCAATTTGGCTTCAAAAGAAAGAAAAGATTTAACCGCGTCACCTCAAGGAAATTTTATTCCTAACACGCAAAAAATACAGATATAGCAATTTGCCTAAATGGCGGGGCTTTTTTATTTTACAATTATGATTTTTTTTTCCCCTCCTTTTTGACACCAACACGAAGAGTTTGCTGCAGGCGGCGGCGGCCGTTCTGTTCTGGTATGTTATTGTCTTCGGATACGCGAATGAAGGAATGGATGGTGACAGCAACAGAGCGGGGACACGGTTTGGCGGGGTGGGCAGCTTTCCAGCCATTAAGAGACAGTAAACAAGCAGACGTGACGAGGGCTGGGACAAGGTATTCTGGTGCCCGAGGCAAATAAGGCACAAAGTGCTCCCCCAATGGAGAGTCCAGGTTCACTCTATACCTCCTTGTGCCCCCTTTTCTGCCTGGTGGTCGCCTACTTTCACATACCCATCGTCCTGGCCCTGGACATAACGTATGTGCGTCTGGTGCATGCCAACTGCCCTATAGATAGCCACATGCCCACGAGTCCAGCCTGACCCGCATTATCTCTAGTCATGTGATCGGAGCGCCCACCTGACTAGTAACGTGAATCGGGGTCCTTATACACCGTGCCTATATGTAACCGTACAAAACGTAATTAGGCTGTGCACATCAAAATATACTTTAAAAACGTAAGCATAGGTGCACACTGAAAAGGCAATAGCATACATCTAATACAAATATCAGTGGCACACTAAAGACTAAGTAAAACCTCAAGGTATATAGGAATATTGGGAATGTTGTATTAGATGTATGCTATTGCCTTTCAGTGTGCACCTATGCTTGCGTTTTTCAAAGTATATTTTAGATGTGCACAGCCTTAATACGTTTTGTAGTCTATTTGAGAAATGGCAATCTCATTGGCTTGCTGCACTCAGCCGCCTCTTTTAAACCGGTGCAGGATAATTCAATAGCAGGTTACTATCACTCCTGGGGAAGTGGCAGTCTGAATGGACTCCTAGCAAGGTAACATGTTTAGTGTAGGGACTCACCTGCTCTGGGAACCCCTTGACGTGTTGGGAGGTGAGCTTAATACAATCTTTGATCAAAACTGTAAACTGAATTCCCAGGTTTTCATATTTTCCTTACCAGTAATGCATTTCCAATATTGCTATATACCTTGAGGTTTTACTTAGTCTTTAGTGTGCCACTGTTATTTGTATTAGATATATGTAACCGTAGACACTGCTGTCTAAGATTAAAGGGGTTGTCTCACTACAGGGATTGCTGCTTTTTGCATGAAAGGTCTTGCAAAAACAAGTCACTTTGCAATATGTGTCCTACCTATTCCTAGATATCCCCTCTTGTATGGGCTGCATCAGCATCTCAGGTCGCTATAGCTACAGACTTGTTCAATCTGTCCTGATAGGCTGCCAGTGCTGGTTGCTATAGCTACAGACCTGTTTGATCTCTCCTGATAGGCTGCTAGCACTAGTTGCTATAGCTACAGACCTGTTTGATCTCTCCTGATAGGCTGTCAGCACTGGTTGCTATAGCTACAGACCTGTTTGATCTCTCCTGATAGGCTGCTAGCACTAGTTGCTATAGCTACAGACCTGTTTGATCTCTCCTGATAGGCTGCCAGCACTGGTTGCTATAGCTACAGACCTGGCTTCTACTGCAGCCTAGTAGAGCAGTAAACACACCCCTGAATTCAAAGTGAAACCAAGAAAACAGGACTGAGGTGTGATGAATCAATGTAGTGAGACAACCCTTTTACGTGAATTTCACCATACCTTAAGGCACATGTCTGGTTTATTCACTCAACTATTTTTTTAAAAAGTTTAAAGTGGTTGTCTCACTACAAGGATTGCTGCTTTTTATGTTAAAGATCTTGCTAAAACAAGTCACTTTGTAATATGTGTCCATTAACAGTGTCCTACCTATTCTTAGATATCCCCTCTTGTATGGGCTGCATCAGCTCCTTGGGTCTCTGTAGCTACAGACCTGTTCTTTCTCTCCTGATAGGCTGTGAGTGCTGGTCGCTATAGCTACAGACCTGTTCGATCTCTCCTCTCTCCTGATAGGCTGCCAGCACTGGTTGCTATGGCTACAGACCTGTTTGATCTCTCCTGATAGGCTGTCCGTGCTGGTTGCTATAGCTACAGACCTGTTCGATCTCTCCTGATAGGCTGCCAGCACTGGTTGCTATGGCTACAGACCTGTTTGATCTCTCCTGATAGGCTGTCAGTGCTGGTCACTATGGTTACAGACCTATTCTCTCTCCTGATAGGCTTTCAGCGCTGATCGCTATAGCTGCAGACCTGTTCCATCTCTCCTGATAGGCTGCCAGCGCTGGTCGCTATAGCTACAGACCTGTCCTCTCTATCCTGATAGGCTGACCACGCTGGTTGCTATAGCTACAGACCTGATGTCCTCAGCAGCTTGTCACTGCAGGATAGTAGTAGCCAGTAAATGCCGAATTCAAAAATGAAACCGAGAAAACAGGACTGAAGTTAGATAAATCGATGTAGTGAGAAAACCTCTTTAGAGTCTAGACCAGATATTATCTTCTATATCCGTCTGACTGGCCAAGGTCACAGATGTAGCATGCCAGTCCTGGCCTAAGCTTAAGGGGTAACGTCATTATTAGGGAAAGGCACCATGTAGGTGTGTAGGAGACTTCTATGCCTTGGGTGCTCCATTTTGCTCGGGGAGCAGCTCTGCTGTGCTGCTCTCCAGAGGTTTGCCTTTTTGCCATATCAGTGGACGGCTGTTTGGAAACCTCATAGTGGATTTATGAGAGGACTGAGCATTGCTCTTACTTCTTTGGCGTGTTAATATTTTATTTCACCTAAAAACGTCCACAATTAGGCCCCGTCTACACGGCACTGGGTTACTGTCGGATCTTTAAGTGGATTCGGTATTTAGAATCTGCAAAAATCCGACTGTAAATCCTCCCCATAGACGTCAATAGAAAATCCGAGCTGTTATCTACACACGCTGGTTTTGAAAAAAAAACTTAGAACATGTCCCATATTCCGCCGTATATCACTTGAAAACGTCGGATTATAGTACTGTTCAATTGAATGGTGCGCCCGAAACAGAGGCAAAAAACGAGGCACAAAAAGTGCGATAAAACGCGAAAAACCGACTAAAATACTGGTCGGGTTCTTTCTTGCCATGTGCAGGCAGCCTAAGTATATGTTTGCACAGCGTATTTGCGGGGTGTACTTGCGCAGCAATGCGGCAGGATTACGCCCTGAAATACGGTAATTCGTAGTTGCCATTGAGAGCGATGATTACCTGCCATTTTCCCCCATGTACAATACGTCACTTCTTCCTGGCACGTAAAGTGAATGTCAGTGGGAGCTCTTCAGAAGTACGTGGTGGCCGGCGCATCTTCTCAAGCAGCAGGGATACAGCGGCGCTATGCAATACGCCGCGGGAACAAGCAGAGCTGCAGTGTAAAGCATGGGGGAGAGACAAATCCACTACATAAGATTAATTTTGGAAACACAGCTACGTGGAAGTAAATTTAGCGACCTCTGAAGCTGAGAGGCATGATCGGGTTATTTTTACAATGAGCGTTGCAAATAAGCTCATCAAAGAAGGAAGAAAACGAGGTCTCTGTTGCCGCCATTACTATGAGCGATCAAACATTTTTGCATTTTTTTTTTATGAAGGTTTTGTGGGTTCTAGTTCTTATTGTGGAGATCCCGCTGTGCATGCACTTTTACAGGCAATGCTCCATGGGAGGAAAAAATAGGCAAACTAACCCTTCTCTAGAAGGAAGAAAACTGTCTGTCGAGCCCTACTTATAGGGAGCTGCCGGTGTCTGACCTATAAAAGAGCAATGAAACGTGACTAGGAAATGTTACCAAACCAGATGCTCAGCTGCAGACCGCAGTTTTGGGTTCTTGCCCAGTACAGAGTAGGGCATTGGTTCTCATTGTGGACATCCTGCTAGGTATGTAGTCTACAAGCAAATATATGCAAATTAACTCTCCTATAGAAGGAAGAAAATAGTTACTAGTGCCACCTATAGGGAGCTGCCTTGTAAGTCGGTGTCTGACCACCTATAAAAGAGCAATGAAACGTGACTAGGAAATGTTACCAAACCAGATGCTCAGCTGCAGACCGCAGTTTTGGGTTCTTGCTTGGTACAGAGTAGGGTACTGGCTCTCATTGTGGACATCCTGCTGGGTATGTAGTCTACAAGCAAATATATGCAAATTAACTCTCCTATAGAAGGAAGAAAATAGTTACTAGTGCCACCTATAGGGAGCTGCCTTGTAAGTCGGTGTCTGACCACCTATAAAAGAGCAATGAAACATGACTAGGACATGTAACCAAACCAGATGCCCATCTGCAGACGGCAGTTTTGGGTTCTTGCTTGGTACAGAGTAGGGTACTGGCTCTCATTGTGGAGATCCTGCTGGGTATGTAGTCTACAAGCAAATATATGCAAATTAACTCTCCTATAGAAGGAAGAAAACAGTTACTGGTGCCACCTATAGGGAGCTGCCTTGTAACTCAGTGTCTGACCCATGAAAGAGCCTTGAAACCTTTTAACCAAACTCAACATCCAGCAGTTTTTTGGGATTGCCCCTCAGCAGTACAGTGTAGGGTACTGGTTCTCATTGTGGAGATCCCACTGTGTATGGGGTTTTACAGGCAATGATCCAAGGGAAGGAAACATGCAAATTAGCTTGCCTTTTAGAAGGAAGAAAACTGTCTCTCTAGTGCCTGTAGGTGGCACTAGCTACTTTGTAACTCTGCGTCTCGTCTGTAAAAAAACGTTGAAATGTGACTAGGGATTTGAACCAAACCAGACACCCATCTGCAGACAGCTGTTTTCGGTTTTGCCTCTCTTCAGTACAAAGTAAGGTTCTGGTTGGCCTTGGTGATACACTTCTGACCCAGTTCTGGAGGTGCTGTTTATTTTAGAGGAAATCCAGCTGGTGTATGGAATAAGGGATACACATCTCATTCAGTTTGCCAGTACTCCGCCCCTTTACTGATGAGGGTCAAGAACCCAAAACAACTGTCTACAGTTGGCTCTCTGGTTTGGTTGATATTCCTAGGCTGTTACATGGGTCAGAAATTGACTTCTAGGAAAATTACCTATAGGTGGCACTAGAGAGAGAGGGTTTTTTTTGTTTTTTTCCCTTTTGGAAGAGAGCTAGTTTGCATATTCCATTTTCCCATGAAGCATTGCCATACCCAGCGGACTCTCCATAATGAGAACCAGTACCCCCAGGGCCGTAGGCCATATAGTACATGTACAAAAATGCAAGAATTTATGATCTCCTAATAGTTGTGCCGTAGATGTGGGACTCATGGATCAGAAAATACCTTCGTACCCTGTGCATTTGGACAAACCTAATAAAACATGAGACCATAAAGATCAGTGTATTGTGTGACAGTGTTTCATTCAGCTCGCCGTCATAAGATTTGTAGTAAATTTGCATAGTTTTTTTATAATCTGGCCTATTCCCTTTGAAATATGGAAAATTTCCTTATAAATAAGTTTGCTCTGCTCTATTTACAGCTGTTCACTCATCCAGAAGCAGGGAGGACCCCTAGTGATCGTACGTGGGATAGACCCAACCATGTATTTTTGGCTCAAGTCCTTTAGAACCTACTATTATTTTAATTTTATTTATTTATTATTTTAATTTTATTTATTTTTATTATTATTTTTATTTATAAATATATATATTTTTTATTTACAAATTTATTTTACATTTTTTGGGTAAATTTTGCTCTGCTCAGTGGAGCCGAGTATTCAAAGATTTTGTATTTCATCCTCCAAATCTCCTTTGTGGAAAGATTCCTATCTGCATAGTAAAAAATATTTCTGTGTAATAAAAGGTGTAATGACCGCAGATAAAACATTGTCAGTAGAATAAGCTGGAATTTTTAGCATGCAAACTTGCAGATTTGTATTTCAGATGGCAAATAAATACGAAGCTGACCGGCCGGCAGCGCGGCGTGATTTATGTGCGTGATACGGTTTTATTGCATGAATGTGATAGAACTATTTATTGTCATCTTCTATTTTACAGAACAATTGATACTTTTGTTTTACATTTCTCTGTTCTGGATGGAAGGGTTTTAGCTGTTGGTCCTCGGAGAGGATTATTTTCGTGATTTGTGTGCGTTTCAGGAACTGCCAAGAGGTTAAAGGATGTAATATGGGCCGTGTTGATTTTAGGTTCCTTTGTGGGGCCGCCCTTATCAGGACGATGAACCTGCTTTTGGCTAGTTAGGGCTTAGTACAGCCTTAATAGGACTAGATTGTACCCTGCTTTTATCTGCTTTCTCCCATTTAGCAAGAGACATTTCTTAACAATGCAATGAGCCTCATTTTTTCTTAAAATTGTCTAATAGTAAGACTGTGTTTGTGGCCCATCGGCAACATTCAGAATTGGGGCCCATTGCCACCATTCAGAATTGGGCCCCATCGCCACCATTCAGAATTGGGGCTCATCGCCACCATTCAGAATTGGGGCCCATCGCCACCATTCAGAATCGGGGCCCATCGCCACCATTCAGAATTGGGGCCCATCGCCACCAGTGAGAATTGGGGCCCATCGCCACCATTCAGAATTGGGGCCCCTCGCCACCATTCAGAATTGGGGCCCATCGCCTCCATTCAGAATCGGGGCCCATCGCCCCCATTCAGAATCGGGGCCCAACGCCGCCGTTCAGAATCGGGGCCCCATCGCCACCGTTCAGAATCGGGGCCCCATCGCCACCGTTCAGAATCGGGGCCCCATCGCCAACCCGTTTTAGAATTGGGGCCCATCGCCACCGTTCAGAATTGGGGCCCATCGCCACCCTTCAGAATCGGGGCCCCATCGCCACCGTTCAGAATCGGGGCCCCATCGCCGCCGTTCAGAATCGGGGCCCATCGCCGCCGTTCAGAATCGGGGCCCCTCGCCACCGTTCACAATCGGGGCCCCGACGCCCCCGTTCAGCATCGGGGCCCCGACGCCGCCGTTCATAATCGGGGCCCCGACGCCACCGTTCAGAATTGGGGCCCCGACGCCGCCGTTCAGAATCGGGGCCCCAACGCCGCCGTTCAGAATCGGGGCCCCAACGCCGCCGTTCAGAATCGGGGCCCCAACGCCGCCGTTCAGAATCGGGGCCCGTCGCCACCACTCAGAGCTAATAGCAATCATTCAGAGCTCAGCTTTCATTTCATAACCTGCTTTGGAAAACTGAAAGCTGCCCTCTTGATTAGTAGCCATGAGCCAGGGCTGGGACGATGAGTAGGCGGCCATCTAGGGCAGAAAAGGAGGAGCAAGGAGGTATGGAGTGGGCCGAATTTTACATTGAGTGTGCACTATCTGCCTTATTTGTCTACGGCACCAGAATACCTTGACCCAGTCCTGCAATGAGCTCTGATTGGTTGCTATGGGCTCTGATTGGTTGCTATGGGCCCTGATTGGTGGCTATGGGCCCTGATTGGTGGCTATGGGCCCTGATTGGTGGCTATGGGCTCTGATTGGTGGCTATGGGCACCATAGACCGTTTTACTGTTAGACAGTTTTGATAAATGAGGCCCAGTCTCTATATTAGGGTAGGAGGGTTTCTGCATTTTGTATTTGTTATTATATTTAAGGTTAATTGGGTTTTCCAAGACCTTTAAAATCCTCCCTCGCACTGAGCTAAAATAAAAAATGACCCCATACTTACCTCTCCCATCACCACCATTCTAGAGCTCCAGTGTTTTTCCCATGGTCCCTCACTGATGACATCACATTTATGGATCACAGTGAAGCCAATCACTAACCTCTATGGTCACATGCTATACGTGCAGGCATGTGACTGCTGAGGCCAGTGATTGGCTGCAGGACCATGTGATCCATGAATGTGATGTCATCAGTGAGGGACCATGGGAAAAACAGTGGAGCTCTTGAACGGTGGTCATGGGAGAGGTAAGTAGGGGGTAATTTTCTATTTTACACAGTGAGGGAGGGGGGGAGTTTTTTTCAAAAGTCTTCGAACTCCCCTTTAAGTTTTATACATGTCTTTTGGTGTGCAAAAATATTAATATTAAAATGTATTACAAAAAAATGTAAAATATTTTAAAAATTAAATCTATCTTCATGAATTTGTGTCTTGCAGTACTCAGTATCCGGGGAGCACAAGAAGAGGAGCCAGCAGACCCTCAGCTGATGCGATTGGATAACATGTTACTGGCTGAGGGGGTAGCCGGTCCAGAAAAAGGAGGAGGTTCCGCAGCAGCCGCAGCAGCCGCCGCCGCTTCAGGTGGAGCCGGGTCTGATAACTCGGTGGAACATTCTGATTACAGAGCCAAATTATCCCAAATCCGACAAATCTACCACACAGAGTTAGAGAAGTACGAACAGGTAAGAGCAATCCACAAATGTTGGACTTCTAGGAGAGATTTCATAGGCAACTAATAAAAGGTGGAGGCCAGAGGGGTAACTTAAAGGGGTTTTCTCACTAAAAAGATTAGCTTCCAACATGTTGGGACAGGTAATTGAAGACTTTTACTAAATATGGTGCTCTTTTGATATTGCCCTGGTCAGGAGATCAGAGAGATTTTATCTGCTCTGAGTGCACACAAGTGTCTCTTACCATGCTGTTTCACAGTGTCGCAGGCAGCTACAGTCTGGCTCTTGCGTGTCAGGCTGTGGGTGTGTCTATTGCATTGATTGTCATATCTGCTCTGCTGTTCATAGCTATTTCTGTTACAGTAAGATAACTGCAAGAGATTTAATCTGTAGGATACAAAGCTACAGAGCTCCCAGAAATGAAAACAATTGCTTTTCACAGGTGATCAGTGTAATCTTGTTAGAGATAAAGACTCTACTTCAGGCATCCTCAAACTGCGGCCCTCCAGCTGTTGGGAAACTACAACTCCCATCATTCCCACTGTTATAGATTATAGAAATGCATGATGGGAGTTGTAGTTTCCCAACAGCTGGAGGGCCGCAGTTTGAGGAAGCCTGCTCTACTTCGTCCAACCTAGTGACTTCACTCCCCGCTCTGTCTAATCAGGAAGGGAGACATGGACGATGACCTAGAGAAATATGTGTGCACTCAAAGCAGGTAAAATCTCTCTGATCTCCTGACCAGTGGAATTTCAAAAGAGCACCATATTTAGTAAAAGTCTTCAATTACCTGTCCCTACATGTTGTGGAAGCTAATCTTTGTAGCAAGAAAACCTCTTTAAAGCTCTGGTGTCCCAATGCAAAATGTATAAAACGGGCATCCTCAAACTGCGGCCCTCCAGCTGTTGGGAAACTACAACTCCCATCATGCATTTCTATAATCTATAACAGTGGGAATGATGGGAGTTGTAGTTTCCCAACAGCTGGAGGGCTGCAGTTTGAGGATGCCTGGTATAAAAGGTCCTACGTCTACCACGTGCCATTGATAATACTGGTGAATTCTTATGTGACTATTGTGTCTTTAGGGCCCAGTAGTGACTGCTCCCTCCTGGCACCTGTAGCTATGCCCTAGGTTGCAGCTATACTCTGCTCTGTAGGTCCAGTGGGTTTGTATATGGCTTATTGGTTGCCTGTTTTTCTGCCCCCGAGTTGTTACCAAGTCTGGTTTTAATGTCAGCAGTGATTGGACAATGTCAGACTATGCAGGTACACCTCCCCCTATCGGTAACACCCAGTTGACAAACTGGTCATTTCTAGGAGGAATAGCCGGGGAAACACACAACAGAGTTCTGAAGAAAGATGCTATATAATTGGTTTTTCCCAAGTCTTCAGGTGGATCGGATATAATGACTCTCAGATCGGATATAATGACTCTGCAATTCAAAGATCTGCAGATTTCCATTGTACTTGGCATCTCATTTCCTCACCATGTTCAAGATCTCTGCAGTCACTGAATGGGAATCTGCTGTTTACACCTGGAGGTTTTAAACCAGCAAAGACTTAAAGGGGTTGTCTCACTACAGGGATTGCTGCTTTTTCTGTTAAAGATCTTGCAAAAACAAGTCACTTTGCAATATGTGTCCATTAACAGTGTCCTACCTATTCCTAGATATCCCCTCTTGTATGGGCTGCATCAGCTCCTCAGGTCGCTATAGCTACAGATTTCTCGTCTCTTTGGCTGCAGGCGCTGGTTGCTATAGCTACAGACCTGTTTATTCTCTGCTGATGGGCTACCAGCACTGGTCGCTATAGCTACAGACCTGTTTGATCTCTCCTGATAGGCTGCCAGCACTGGTTGCTATAGCTACAGACCTGTTCATTCTCTCCTGATAGGCTACCAGCACTGGTTGCTATAGATACAGACCTGTTTGATCTCTCCTGATAGGCTGCCAGTGCTGGTCGCTATAGCTACAGACCTGGTTGATCTCTCCTGATAGGCTGCCAGCACTGGTTGTTATAGCTACAGACCTGCTTGATCTTTCCTTATAGGCTTCCAGTGCTGGTCGCTATAGCTACAGACCTGGTTGATCTCTCCTGATAGGCTGCCAGTGCTGGTTGCTATAGCTACAGACCTGTTTGATCTCTCCTGATAGGCTGCCAGCACTGGTCACTATAGCTACAGACCTGTTCAATCACTCATGATAGGCTGCCAGCACTGGTTGCTATAGCTACAGACCTGGCTTCTCCTGCAGCCTAGTAGAAGCCAGTAAACACGCCCCTGAATCCAAAATGAAACCAAGGAAACAGGACTGAGGTGAGATGAATCAATGTAGTGAGACAACCCCTCTAATACTTCAGACAGCTGAGAGTTTGCTGCAATTGTATCCAGTTTAGACAATCTTCTATAAGGGTATGTGCAGAAGGCTGATTTTGGTGCTTTCTTCAGAGCGTTTCCTACCCCCAAAACATAATAAAAAAGCCTCCAAACATCTCCAGTTCATTTTCATTGATTCCTATGTAAACAGCGTAGTAGTTTACACTCAGTTCTTGAAGCTTTTTCAACGCTGAAAATCCCTATAGGAATCAATGTAGAGCTTCAGAACCTCGGCACGTTTTTTTGGTGCGTTTTTCGGTGCGGTTTTTGCCTTGGATATTAATTTGTATAAGTGTTTCCTAAAGAAAACCTCATCACAAACCATGTTCAAAACCTGATCAATTCCTCGTGTCTGTAAAGTGCTGCATTGAGGCGCTTTTTAAACAAGGTTTTGACGCTGATTTGGACCCTGAAAATTAACAACTCCATTCCTAGAACAGTCTCTGTGAGCGGCGGGGACTGGGGGAAGCCTCCGATCCCCAGCGTTTAACCCTTTGATTGCTGTGGCATAATCAAAGGGGATTCTCTTGCTCCGTTGGGTCACTGGGATTCCCAGTGCCTGATGGAGCCTGGGGAATATCTATACAGTCAGCCCTGGGGACCTGGAGTAGCCTCAGGGCTGTCTGTATAACAAGCCTGCTGTCATTGCGCACTGTGTGTTAGTCTGACAGCAGCCTGTGTCAATCTGATTGTAATGTAATAGCATATAGGAGTGTGTAAAAAAAAAAAAAAAAAAGTAAAAAAAAACCATGAAGTGTGGAAAAGAATATATAAAATAAAAATAACTCTCTCACAACAGAAAGATTGTGCAAACATCACTCACACAAAACCACCCTACACATATTAGGTATTCACACGACCCTAATAACCTGTAGAATTTAGTTAACCGGGTATTTACTGTGAATGGTGTAAAAAATCATTTAAAAAACACTTTGGGCGACATGTTCCAACACGCCACCGCCAGTTTTTTGGTCTATTTTGCGCCAAAACCACTTATTCTTGTTGTAAATGAACTGTCGTACCCCAAAGCTAGGCGCATTATACGCCGGGAACAACAATTTGCAATGCGCCTAAATATGGTGCGCCCCCCCCCCCTGTCGCAATATGCGCCTATTGAGGCGCATTACATATGTTATGTGCCTCCGTCAGGCAATGCGCCTCGATAGGCGCATTACATATACTACCAATGATACGCTATGCGCCGCGAGTTGCGCAATGCGCCTTTTTTGACGCGATGTGCATGTTTCAGCGCAATGCGCCTTTTTAGACGCATTAAGTTTTCTATGCAGGATATACCTGACGCCAGTTTTTAGAAAGTATCGCACTTTCAGGCGCACTTTACACTGATTTAATGCGCCTAAAACTGGCATGGATACGCCACTTTTTGGACATGTTGCCCTTTATGTTCAAACTGCAAATATTTTTTTAAATTCTGCAGTAATTTATATGTAAACTTAAACTGTGCCCCCCAAAAAATACAACTTTTCCCACGTAAAACAAGTTCTCATACAACTGCGTCACTGGAAAAATAACGTTACGACCTTTGAAGGAGGCAAAGGAGGCAAAAACTTAAAAAAAAAATCTTGCTGGTCATTAGGTCCTTTTTAGGCTTGGCGCTGTGGTGGTGAATAAATCTCCCATGTGCTGCGACTTGTTGGATGTTCTAATGCATAAACTTATATAGTGCAATTGAACACTTGCAAAAATCTCACCTGCAAAAATCGACACAGGTCGTGGGAAAGACGACCACAGCTGGGGCTACCCAGAAACTTTTTGTCACACTACTGGTTGCTTTTTAGCTATTGACCTACTGCTGCGGTCCAGTCGAAATCACTTGGGTAAACGCAATCATGGGGACGTCCACTGTCCATCAATAGTTAAGATCGGTAGCATTACAAAATCTCTCCATGCAGCCGAGGGCATAAGGTTACATGACGAAAACCTGGAGTCTAAGGTGTCGTATTTGAACTTCACATAAAAGGTACAAATCAATCCATGAAGAGGAGACCATAAATTTGATGCTCTTGTTCCCTTTTCAGGCTTGTAATGAATTTACAACACATGTGATGAATCTCCTGCGGGAACAGAGCCGGACCAGACCCATCTCCCCTAAGGAGATTGAGCGCATGGTCGGGATTATCCACAGAAAGTTTAGTTCTATCCAGATGCAGCTGAAGCAGAGCACATGTGAAGCCGTCATGATCTTGCGGTCCCGCTTTTTAGATGCACGGTAAGGCCACAGTGGGTGCATTCTCCTGATCTTCTGGGTGCAAGGAACGTTCTGTAGCAGCGTCCTGGTGCATGCCTCTGATGAAGGAGTCAATGTCTAGAGATAGATTGCTGTACTAATAACATGCACCAGCTATCGAACATGATGTAATAATGGTGGACTCAAGCCTGATGATAGGGAGAGAGGACCCTTTGAAGACCACCAAAAGCCCACAGAGATGCATCTCTCCAGCTCATGATCCTGGGTCTGGTGTTCTATGCAGAACTCCTTTTCTAGGTGTCTCTTTAGGCCAATAGTCCCTGACCTGTGGCTCTTGGGTATGCTGAAATTTGTACTTTTGCAACACTATAGAGCCATGCGTTGAATGCCAATGATTTATGTTCATACCACCTCCCAAATTGGTTCTGGGGGAGGTAGGGGGCACCAGAGGAGTTGATTTTTTTTTAAATTTATTTTTTTTTGGGGGGGGGGGGGGGCGCCAGTGGAGTTGATTTGTTTTTTTGGGGAAGGCACTAGTGGAGTTGATTTTTTTTGGTTGTTTTTTGGGGGAGGGGACCAGTGGAGTTGATTTTATTTTGGGGGGCGCCCACCAGTAGAGTTGATTTTTTTTTGGGGGGGGGGGGCACTAGTGGAGTTGATTTATTTTTTTTTTTTTATTTTTTTTTTTAGGAGGGGGATTCCCACCAGTGGAGTTGATTTTATTTTATTTTTTTTTTTGGGAGGGGGATTGGGCACTAATGTAGTTGAATTTTTTTTTTTTTTTTTTTGGGAGGGGCACCAATGAAGTTGATTTCTTCATTTATTTATATTTTTTTTGGGGGGGGGGTGGCCACCAGAGCAGTTGAATTGTTTTTTTTTTTTTTTTTGGGGGGGGGGTTCATTAGTGGGGTTGGTTGTTGTGAGGGTGGGGTTACCAGTGGGGTTGATTCTTGGGACCCACCCTACAGTTATTGTACATGACTACACATCCTGCACATACCTCTCTTTCTCTGCCTTTCTACCTGAAAGCAATTCCGGGACCAGCATGTCCATGGACCCACCATTCCCAGGGTCCCACCAAGAGTTCCTCATGCTTTCCTTTGGGCCAGTCCACACCTGAGTTTAGATATATATCTCGGCTCAGGCATGGAATAGCCCAAAGGAGAGCAGGAGAAACCCCCAGTGGGACTCTGAGCATGGTGGGTCCATGGATATATATGAGGTAAAAAAAAATTGTTGTTGTTTTATTATTTATATTGTTTTTTAATGGAAGTGAATTGCAACAGAATTCAATTGTATAGGTATCCAGCTGCAGGTAGTAAAAAATATCTAAATAAATGGAAAAAAAAATACCTAATTAAAAGTGTGTGAGTGTGAGTGAGTGTGAGTGAGTGTGTGAGTGAGTGTGTGAGTGAGTGAGTGAGTGTGTGTGAGTGTGAGTGAGTGTGATAGTGAGTGTGAGTGAGTGTGAGTGAGTGTGTGTGAGTGAGTGAGTGTGAGTGTGAGTGAGTGAGTGTGAGTGAGTGAGTGTGAGTGAGTGAGTGTGTGTGAGTGAGTGTGTGAGAGTGAGTGTGTGAGAGTGAGTGAGTGTGAGTGAGTGTGTGTGAGTGAGTGAGTGTGAGTGAGTGAGTGAGTGGGTGAGTGAGTGTGAGGGTGTGAGGGGTGGAGTGGTGTGAGTGAGTGTGAGTGAGTGTGAGTGTGAGTGTGTGTGAGTGTGAGGGAGTGTGAGTGTGAGTGAGTGAGTGTGTGTAAGTAAGTGTGGTGTTGGGGGTGTGTGAGTGAGTTGTGAGTGGTGGGTGGTGGTGGGGAGTGTGTGTGTGTGTGTGAGAGTGTGTGTGTGTGTGTGTGTGTGTGTGTGTCCCTGCCTTTGGCATGCAGCTGGATACCTATACAATTGGATTCTGTTGCAATTCACTTCCATTAAAAAACAAAATCTAAATAAAAAACAACAAAAAATTATCCCATTAAAAACCAGTACCCAGACATAGCAGGCTGCACGTCTCTCCACTTACAGGGCCCAATCTCGACCATGCTGTTTTACATTATATGAATGGGAGCAGGATCCAATTGTATAGGCGTCCAGTTGCAAAAACATCACTGTGCCTCGCCTGTATGCCAAAAACGTAGTAGAAACACAGCCTTAGTCATTAAACCCAGGAGATGTGACACCCCCCCAGCGTATTCTCTTTGTACATACCTTGCGTGCATCTTAGGATGAATTCACACTTGGCGTAGTTTAATGCCACAGACAAATCCAGCACAAAATCCCCACGACTTAAATGTGGATCTGCACAGGCACAAAGGGTGAAGCCTGCCTCAAATCCAAATCCACATGCAAGACCTGGGGATTTTGTGGAGGATTTTTCCATGGCATATAATGATGCCAAGTGTGAATCCGCTCTTAACTTTCCAGTACTGTAAAATGTTTACTCCCTAAATTTTAAACTTGGACTTATTCTCTTGCCAGACGGAAGAGGAGAAACTTCAACAAGCAAGCTACAGAAATTTTGAACGAGTATTTCTATTCACACCTCAGCAACCCATACCCCAGTGAAGAGGCCAAAGAGGAGCTAGCCAAGAAGTGTGGCATCACCGTATCACAGGTAGCGCACGCCGGCCGGTCCCGTGGCCCCGCGCCTTCATAGTCCCTCTAAGTACTGGGAAATCTGAGTATATTGCTAATTCAGGAGGGCACAATGGGGCAGATTTATTAACCCCGTCTAACACTTAGACAGTGGGAATGTAGACCGGGCAGTCTTATGCCACATGTATCATAGTACTTTATGCCCCCCCACTGTTAAGTTAGAGGTAATAGTCACATCACCAGCAGATCTCGTATTGGGTGACTGCTGTCCAGTAATAGTAATGGCTGCCCATTGGTTTCCGATTGTGCCGGGTCATGTTTTATTATCCCTGTATGTAACTGTTTATTTATCCTGTGGTGATAGTGACCAGTTACATAGCGGTTTACCGCCCCTAGCTGTAAATCGGGGGCCCATTGGAAATGGATCAAAATGGATATATCTTTGGTAAGGTATGCATAATTTCATACACCCTGATCAGAATGATAAAAAATAGGGACACATAACAGGCCCCATACATTAAAACGGTCTAGCAGTAAGACTGTCTTTGTTGCCCATGGCGACCAATAGGAGCTGATAGCAACCAATCATGGCTCATAGCCACCAATCAGAGCCCACGGCCACCAATCAGAGCCCACGGCCACCAATCGGAGCCCACGGCCACCAATCGGAGCCCACGGCCACCAATCGGAGCCCACGGCCACCAATCGGAGCCCACGGCCACCAATCAGAGCTCAGCTTTAATTTTCATTCCAGAGCAGTAAAAGAAATGAAAAATAGGCTCTGATTGGTTACTATGGGCTCTGATTGGTTACTATGGGCTCTAAATGGTTACTATGGGCTCTGATTGGTTACTATGGGCTCTGATGGGTTGCTGTGGGCTCTGATTGGTTGCTTTGGGCTCTGATTGGTTGCTGTGGGCTCTGATTGGTTGCTGTGGGCTCTGATTGGTTGCTGTGGGCTCTGAGTTTGGTTGCTGTGGGCTCTGATTGGTTGGTGGCTATGGGCTCTGATTGGTTGGTGGCTATGGGCTCTGATTGGTTGGTGGCTATGGGCTCTGAGTGGTGGGTGGCTATGGGCTCTGAGTGGTTGGTGGCTATGGGCTCTGATTGGTCGTTATGAGCAACAAAGACAGTCTTACTGCTGGATAGTTTTGATACATGAAGCCCTGAGTTTTAAAGGGTAACCATCATTTAAAAAAAAAACAAAAAAAACCAAACTTCCTTCTGACCTGTCATAGTGACGTGAGGAGACCCCCAGTGCTTGCAGCAGCGGAGTGGCAGAAGCGCTGTGCTTCTTCATTTCTGATGTACTCATCCCGTGAGCTGGGCCAGCAGTGTACGGATCTGCTCGGGGAAAAGCCCATCAGAAATGAAGGGGGCGCAGGACTTCTGCCCCTTTTTGTTTTAGATATCAAATGTGATCTCGGCACCAAGACCCGGATTTATGACATGTCAGAAGTTTTCTAAAGTGGTGGGGACACGTTACTAGGAAAGCATAGATTTAAAGGGAATGTATCATCAGAAAATTACGGTAGCTATAATTTAAATTGCATTTTTAAGGTAACCATGTTTTTATCGAATTTTTGGTGATTTTTTTTTTAATTTTCCATTTTACTGTATTATTTACTTTTTTTTTTTTTTTTAAATCCTGATATCTTGCAGTTTATTTTTTTTTCTGGCCACTAAGACTTGTAATTTCCCGGTCACAGCTCACCTCTTTTCTCTCCCTGCACATTGACCTCTTCACAGAGCATGCCCATAATACTCCCCCATGGAAGTCATTGAGTCAGCTCCTGTTCACAGGCTTATATGCCTATGCAGCTGCAGTAAAGCATCTATCTCATATACAAAAAAAAAAAAAAAGTACAGAATCTAAGATAAAAAATCACTAAGAATAAAAGAATATGCATCATTAGCTAGTTTTAATTATTACAAAAAATATATTGGTGGTACATTCCCTTAAAATACAGATGCATGGAAGCTTTAGTTGTCGTTACTTTATTGAGAATATTTACAATTGTATAGATAACACATGACTTACCAATTACAATAGACTTCTGCACAGCGCATGCCCTCAATACTCCTCCACAGAAGTCAATGGGTCAGCTTCTGTTCACAGGCTCTTATGTCCATGCAACTGCTGTTAAAAGCAGCTCAAGCAAGATGGCCGCCCTCATAATCATATACAAAAAAATTAAAAATATAAGCTAAAATGTCTAAGAAGATAAGAAAATATCATTATCCTGTTTTAATTAGGGCGCGTTCCCACTGCACAGGACAAATACTGGCCTGTATTTGTCCTGTTTTGCGCCCGTCCCCTCGGAAGCGATTAGCGGAGAACAGCCCCCCCCCCCAACCTCCACCCTCCCATGGCGAAGCCCAGCTTGGGGCGGGAAACCGGACGGAAGATTGTGCTTCTACAATGTTTTGCCGCCGGACCGCCGGCGGCAAAACCGTTCCGACGGCAAAACCTGTGCAGTGGGGACAGTGGGGACTGCTGCACAGGTTTTGCATAGAGCACCATTGTGCTCATTTTCCACCGGTTTTTCAGGCGGTCTGAAAAACCGCAAACCGGCTGAAAAACCGTCCGAAAACCCTTGCCGTGGGGACATGCCCTTATTGTATGTATATATTGCTGATACATTCCCTTTAAATACAGATGCATGGAAGCTTTAGTTGCCATTACTTTATTGAAAATATTTACCAATGTATAGATAACACAGGACTTACCATTCACAATAGGCAATGGTCACAGCTCCTCTCCTTCCCCTACCTGCACAGTGACCTCTGCAGAGAGCATGCCCACTGTACTCCTCCATAGAAGTCAATGAGTCAGCTCTTGTTCGCAGGCTCTTATATTCATGCACCTTCACTAGAGCATTTCTACAAATTCTGTTAAAAGCAGCTCAAGAAAGATGACTGCCCACTTACTTATATACCCAATAAACAAAATTAAAAGTTTTATTATTATTCTGATTTAATTATACATACAGCTCTGGAAAAAATTAAGAGACCACTGCAAAATTTTCAGTTTCTCAGATTTTTCACTTCAATAATACATTTTTGGAGAAAAATGTACATTGTTATTTTATTATATAAACCACTGACAACATGTCTCCAAAATTCCAAGCCAAAAAATGTTGCATTTATTTGCAGTAAATGAGAAATCTTCAAAATAATAAAAAAAAAAAAGAAGCAGCAGCAGAGCTGTCAGACCTCGAATAATGTAAAAGAAAACAAGTTCATATTTCTTTAGAAACAATAAGACTGTTTTAAGTCAGGAAGAGTTCAGAAATCAATATTTGGTGGGATAACCATGATTTTTTTCATTCAAATTCCTTTTGGCCTATTCCTAGCACTTGTTTTGCCATCCAGCTTGTCCTATTGCAAGAGGATTGTGAAGACCACAGCAGGGTTTTTTTATACTTTCCTTCATTAAATAAGATTTGGTTCAGGTGATCACCTAATCAGAAGCACATTAAGTAGAATGATGCGGACTTTGGTTGGAATTCAGCTGACACTGGAATGGAATGGCCGTCAGACGTGTAGAGATGCTGATTTTTAGAAAACTGTGCAGTGGTCTCTTAATTTTTTCCATATATAATATAGCCATTTTAGCTTGGATTTTTACTTATATATATATATATATATATATATATATATATATATATATATATATATTGCTGATACATTCCCTTTAAACACAGGTGCATGGTGGCTTTAGTAGCCATTACTTCTTTGAAGGATCATGTCTATGCTGCACTGCTGTTAACTTTACCAGACGTACCACTGTAAACTCATCTCCCTGTCTCTGTCGCATGTACTGCAGGTATCAAACTGGTTTGGAAATAAGCGAATCCGCTACAAGAAGAACATAGGTAAATTTCAAGAGGAAGCCAATATTTATGCTGCCAAAACAGCTGTCACTGCTACCAATGTGTCAGTTCACGGAAGTCAAGCCAATTCGCCCTCAACTCCCAGTTCTGCTGGTTAGTTTATGTTTTTTTGTTTTCTTTTCTTTCTTTTATCTTTTTTGATTTTTTTGGTTTGTTGCTCTTTTTAGTTTCCTCTTTTCTCTCCCCTCGTCCTCGTTCACCCTCTTCTCTCCCCATCCCGTCTTGATGCCATCGCCGTCCTCGTCTTCTTCGTGGCCTCTCTCCGTCTGTGTCTTCTTTCCCCGCTTTTGTTTTTGCTTTCCCTCGCTTGTTTTCTAGATTAGCTTCCCGCTGTCTGTGTTCAGATATTACCATATTCTCTAATGTCTTTTTCACACCTATAATTACCTCAGTAATATTGGGATTTGAGTTATTAAAGCCTCTTGAAATAGCCCTCAGCAGCTGCCATTTTGTGTACAATGTTCTTTGACGCAATTAAAGATCCCGATCACTCGTACCTTCACTTGACTGTGACCTGAATGAAATGGCTGGTCTACCGTCTCTAACGGGTGGCAGCACATATTACCTATATGACAGGGTTGAGGTAATTGCTCCATGAATCGCTGTACTGATGCATCGTATTATTGTCAATGTTCTGAAATATTCCTTCATCTATCGTGTTGCAGGACCGTCAGGAGCTTACCCAAAATTTTACCCAAATTTTGCATCCTTATTTAGACCTGCTGAACTGTTATCTATGTGTTAAACGTCTTAATCCACTTTATTTTTGTCTTGATTTTAACCAGTTTATACATTGTAAAGATTTTTGTGTGTGTTGGCCTGAGCACCTATGCACGGACAAGCTGGGGGTTCTCTGTCCGGATTCGTGGACAGACAATCCACAGCGACCTACGATAGCAGCAGAGTGGATACGATTTAACAAGTTTCTTCTACACTTTGTGGAACCGTGTGGAAATTGACCTGCGGTGCAGATTTTTTTCTATCTACAGCATAAGTTCTGTTAGCAAAAAGTCCAGGGATTGTTGTGGCTTTTCCTCCACTGAGTTGAATGAAGAAGTGAATGTGCGCAGTCATATTGCTGGGATTGCAGATCTTGCTGTGGATTCTCGGCAAGATCTGCAAGTGTGGAATATCATTTAAAATTGTAAAAAATAAAAACACTTGATCCTCCTTGGCATTACCTTACTATGGCTTCCCTGGCCCGTCAGCAGTCCCTTGCTGGAGCTGGAAGTACAGCGCCCAGCCCAGGGACTAGGGAAGCCTCGGCATAGGAATAGCAGAAGAGGAGTGCTAATATATGTATGTGTGTATGTATGTATGTATGTATGTGTGTATGTATGTGTGTATGTATGTGTGTGTGTATGTGTGTATGTATGTATGTGTGTATGTATGTATGTGTGTATGTGTGTATGTATGTATGTGTGTATGTGTGTATGTATGTGTGTATGTGTGTATGTGTGTATGTATGTATGTGTGTGTGTATGTATGTGTGTGTGTGTGTGTGTGTGTATAGATATATAGAGATATAGATATAGATAGATATAGATAGATATATATTTTTTTTTTTTATTATATATATTATTTTGTAATATATTAGCAGCCCCCTTCTGCTATTCCTATGCCGAGACTTCCCTAATAGTATGCTATTATATTTTTATATATATATAAATAGTATAAAATACAATAATAGCATGTGTATATGTATATATATATATATATATATATATATATATATATATAGGTGTGTGGTATAATATACAATATATATATATATGTGTGTGTGTGTGTGTGTATATATAAATATATATATATATAGTTGGTTTTTTTTGTTTGTTTTTTAAGATTCGTTCTTAGCCTGTTGTAATTTATTAATAACGTTTTCCCATCATAGACTTTGGTGGCATAACTCTAGGGTATGACATGAGTGTGACACAGGACTAGGGCAAGGTATTCTGATGTCCTTGGCAAATAAGGCACATAGTACCCCCTAAATAGGAAATTCAGCCCACTCCATGCCTTCTTGCACCTCTTTCTGTCTGGCATGAAGTGGCGCCCTAGGCGGTTGCCCACCCATCGTCCCGGCCTTGGTGTGACAGGTGCAGATCCCTCCTCTGAAACATGTACCTATCTTGGGACCAGGTCCCTGAAAGTGTCAGCTCAGAACGAGAACCGGTCACACTTGCACACGACTCTCCATTCTGTTCTATGGGAGTTCCCAGTACAGGGGAGCGCTGTGTTCTCCATTCTGTTCTATGGGAGTTCCCAGTACAGGGGAGCACTGTTCTCCATTCTGTTCTATGGGAGTTCCCAGTACAGGGGAGCGCTGTGTTCTCCATTCTCTTTGGGAGTTCCCAGTACAGGGGAGCGCTGTGTTCTCTCCAATTTCTGTTCTTGGGAGTTCCCAATACAGGAGTGCTGTGTTCTCCATTCTGCTTCTATGGAGTTCCCAGTACAGGGGAGCGCTGTGTTCTCCATTCTGTTCTATTGGGAGTTCCCAGTACAGGGAAGCGCTGTTTCTCCATTCTGTTCTATGGGAGTTCCCAGTACAGGGGTGCTCTGTGTTCTCCTTCTGTTCTATGGGATTTTCCAGTACAGGGGAACGCTGTGTTCTCATCTGTTAATGGCAGTTCCCATACAGGGTGAGCGCTTTATTCATCTCATTCTGTTCTATGGCAGTTCCAGTATCAGGGAGCACTGTGTTCTCTCCATTTTGTTCTATGGGAGTTCCCAGTACAGGGAAGCGCTGTGTTCTCTCCATTTTGTTCTATGGGATTTCCCAATACAGGAGTGTACTGTGTTCTCCAGTCTGTTCTATGGGAGTTCCCAGTACAGGGGAACGCTGTGTTCTGTGCTTTAAATGGATTGTCTCACTACAAGGATTGCTGCTTCTTATGTTAAAGATCTTGGAAAAACAAATCACTTTGCAGTATGTGTCCATTAACATTGCCCTACTTATTCTGAGATATCCCCTCTTGTATGGGCTGCAGCTCCTCAGGTTACTATAGCTACAGACCTGTTTGATCTCTCCTGATAGGCTGCCCGCGCTGGTTGCTATAGCTACAGACCTGGCTTCTACTGCAGCCTAGTGGAAGCCAGTAAACACGGCCCTATATTCAAAATGAAACCGAGAAAACAGAACTTAGGTAAGATGAATCGATGTAATGAGACAACCCCTTTAAGTTTTTACGTTTGTTTTGCTGTCTGTGCCCCTGTTAAGAAGATTTCACCTCATGTGCTGCTGTGGCATGCTGGAACTTGTAGTTCCACAGCTACTATCTGCTGTGGAAAATGGAACTACAAGTGCCAGCATGCTCCATAAGTCTCTTTGTGTAACAAGGGGAAAGATGTAAGTCGGAACGGTGTAAGTCGGGGACTGCCTGTATAAGGAAGTGGCTTTTTAGTTCATATCCAGATATGTTTCTAGTGGAATTTGAGGACCATGGTCTTCTACATCTGAGTATCTTGGAGACCCATTGTCTGGTCATAAGCTCATTTGTCCTATACGGAGCTTTAATTCCTCAATACCCACCTAATAGAATTAAAAGAACCAAGGCTGTTCCTATATCCTCCAGTTGTATGATCTTGACTGTTTTTGCCATAAACTGCATCGGAATGATCTGTATAATTTATTGCCATGGGCTGTGCAATAATTAGATCTCTGTAGTTGATCACTTGTTGATGTCATCATTAAGTCATTTGGCTAATGAAATCTCCAGGAATTGATTCAGGGATAGTTGGCAAGTTTCCAGAAAAGAGATTAAGGATGAGGCAATGGGGAATTGAGCGTAACAGGGATAGAGGTTAAGAATGATAGACGGAGAGGGATGGAGGATCGGGACGGAGCTCGCGAGTAGGGGGAAACCAGGAAGTGACAGCATGGAATAAAATGGGTCATAACACAAAGGCAAAATTAGACTTGGAGATGCAATTAAAAAATAAGTAAGACAAGACCTGTTCCCGTCCATGCATGCAGCGTTATACATTCAACGTGTAATTTATGCCTTTGTACGTTACCACATTAGGGGTTATGGGCTTGATGCAATCATTAGTTTTGTCATTTTACAAAAAAGCAATCAAAGGTGTGATGAGGAGATTCCTCTGATTATTCCCCGGGTGATCATGAATTAAGTTTGTAGATTGGATAAATTGTTTGTCTATAAAATAATATGGACAATGTTAAGTTTTATGCAGTTTTAATCTCTTAGGTCCCATAGAGTTTTTGCTTTATTCTAAGCACATAAGGCATTGGCAGCTGACGCATTTCAGACTGCAGTGTTCAGATGTTGCTTAAAGGGGTTGTCTCACTCCATTGATTCACCTCAGTCCTGTTTTCTTGGTTTCACTTTGAATTCAGGGGTGTTTTTCCTGGCTTCTACTAGGCTGCAGTAGAAGCCAGGTCTGTAGCTATAGCAACTAATGCTGGCAGCCTATCAGGAGAGATCAAACAGGTCTGTAGCTATAGCGACCAGTACTGACAGCCTGTCAGGAGAGATCAAACAGGTCTGTAGCTAAGGACAGTAGGCCTATCAGGAGAGATCAACCAGGTCTGTAGCTATAGCGACAGTCGGCAGCCTATCAGGAGAGATAACAGGTCTGTAGCTATAGCAACCAGTGCTGACAGCCTATCAGGAGAGAGAGAACAGGTCTGTAGCTATAGCGAGCTGAGGAGCTGATACAGCTCATTCAAGAGGGGATATCAAGGAATAGGTAGGACAATGGTAATGGACACACATTACAAAGTGACTTGTTTTTGCAAGATCTTTAACATAAAAAGCAATCATGATAGGCTGCATGATAGGCTTTAAATTAAAGATGGCTATGCACAGGCTTGGACTGGCCCATCAGAGAACCAGAGGATCCCTTAAATTCTGACACAATAATGTGACCCTAATAGGGTCTAAAGGTCTTTCAAAGGGGCTCTCGGCAAGAAGGGAATTCCATACAATCCCTTGGGGGAACTTTGGGGATTTCATGTGAGGAGGAATTGGGACCACTTGTCAGCAAGGTGTGATGTCCTCTTGATTATGTACATTTTGTAAAATCGTAGTCTGTTTTTTGTCACAGATAAAAATGGAGCAAAAAAAAAAAAAGTTGAGAACCACTGGTCTAGCAGAAGACAACCTCATCTGGACTAGAACCACCAGATATCCAATCACACCATTCATGTGCAATGACTTTAGAGGTTTTAAGTAACCTTCCTACCACCTCCCCACTGTGCTTAAGTAAAAAAATTACCACATACTTACCTCCCCCAGCCAGCACCACTGTTCCAGATCTCTAGTATTCTCCCCCACCCTGGTCTGCAGCTCTTAATGTCCTTGCGGGCGCTCTACGTGGCTATTCACATTCTTGCAGGCGAACTCCATGGCTCTCCGTGGGAAGTCTTTTTTGCTCTGGTCTCCGTGCCCTCTGCATCTTTGCGGGCGGTCTCCGTGGCCCTCTGCATCTTTCCGGGCGGTCTCCATGGCGGGCGCTCTGCGGCGCTCCGTGTCCTGGCAGGCGCTCTCCGCGGGAAGTCTCCTTGGCTCTTCGCGTCCTGGCGGGCGCTCTCCGCGGGAAGTCTCCTTGGCTCTTCGCGTCCTGGCGGGCGCTCTCCGCGGGAAGTCTCCTTGGCTCTTCGCGTCCTGGCGGGCGCTCTCCGCGGGAAGTCTCCTTGGCTCTTCGCGTCCTGGCGGGCGCTCTCCTCGGGTAGTCTCCTTGGCTCTTCGCGTCCTGGCGGGCGCTCTCCGCGGGAAATCTCCTTGGCTCTTCGCGTCCAGGCGGGCGCTCTCCGCGGGAAGTCTCCTTGGCTCTTCGCGTCCTGGCGGGCGCTCTCCGCGGGAAGTCTCCTTGGCTCTTCGCGTCCTGGCGGGCGCTCTCCGCGGTAAGTCTCCTTGGCTCTTCGCGTCCTGGCGGGCGCTCTCCATGACTCTGCATAGGAGTTTTCCATGGCGCTCTGCGTCTTCTGCAGGCGGTCTCCATTGCTCTCTGTGGGCAGTCTCCGTGGCTCTCTGTGTCTTTGCGGGCAGTGTCCATGGCTATCGCTGCGTCCTTGCGGATGGTCTGCATCACTCTGCGTCTTTTGCGGGCAGTCTCCGTTGCTCTGTGTCTTTGCGGGCAGTCTCGGTGGCTCTATGTGTCTTTGCGGGCAGTCTCCGTGGCTCTCTGTGTCTTTGCGAGCAGTCTCCGTGGCTCTCTGTGTCTTTGGCGGGCAGTCTCCGTGGTCTCTGGTCTTTTGCCGGGCAGTCTCCGGGCTCTCTGTGTCTTTGCGGGCAGTTCGTGGCTCTCTGTGCTTTGCGAGAGGTCTCCGTGGCTCTCTGTGTCTTGCGGGCGTCTCCGTGGCTCTTGTGCTTTGCGAGCAGTCTCCCTGGCTCTCTGTGTCTTTGGCGAGCAGTCCGTGGCTCTCCTGGTTTCTTTGCGGGCAGTCTTGCTCCGTGGCTTCTGTGTCTTTGCGGGCAGTCTCCGTTTGGCTCTTGTGTCTTTGCGGGCAGTCTCCGTGGCTCTCTGTGTCTTTGGGGCAGGTGCCGTGGCTCTCTGTGTCTTTGCGGCAGTCTCCGTGGCCTCTGTGTCTTTGCGGGCAGGGCTCCGTGGCTCTCTGTGTCTTGCGGGCAGTTTCCGTGGCTCTCTGTGTCTTTGCGGGGAGTCTCCGGGCTCCTCTGCGTCTTGCGGGCAGTCTCCGTGGCTCTCTGCGTCTTTGCGGGCAGTCTCCGTGGCTCTCTGCTCTCTTGCGGGCAGTCGTGGCTCCTTTTGTCTTTGCGGGCAGTCTCCGTGGCTCTCTGCGTCTTTGCGGGCAGTCTCCGTGGCTCTCTGCGTCTTTGCGGGCAGTCTCCGTGGCTCTCTGAGTCTTTGCGGGCAGTCTCCGTGGCTCTCTGTGGGCAGTCTCCGTGGCTCTCTGTGTCTTTGCGGGCAGTCTCCGTGGCTCTCTGTGTCTTTGCGAGCAGTCTCCGTGGCTCTCTGTGTCTTTGCGAGCAGTCTCCGTGGCTCTCTGTGTCTTTGCGGGCAGTCTCCGTGGCTCTCTGTGTCTTTGCGGGCAGTCTCCGTGGCTCTCTGTGTCTTTGCGGGCAGTCTCCGTGGCTCTCTGTGTCTTTGCGGGCAGTCTCCGTGGCTCTCTGTGTCTTTGCGGGCAGTCTCCGTGGCTCTCTGTGTCTTTGCGGGCAGTCTCCGTGGCTCTCTGTGTCTTTGCGTGCAGTCTCCGTGGCTCTCTGTGTCTTTGCGGGCAGTCTCCGTGGCTCTCTGTGTCTTTGCGAGCAGTCTCCGTGGCTCTCTGTGTCTTTGCGAGCAGTCTCCGTGGCTCTCTGTGTCTTTGCGAGCAGTCTCCGTGGCTCTCTGTGTCTTTGCGGGCAGTCTCCGTGGCTCTCTGTGTCTTTGCGGGCAGTCTCCGTGGCTCTCTGTGTCTTTGCGGGCAGTCTCCGTGGCTCTCTGTGTCTTTGCGGGCAGTCTCCGTGGCTCTCTGTGTCTTTGCGGGCAGTCTCCGTGGCTCTCTGTGGCTTTACGGTTCTGTGGCGGGCAGTCTCCGTGGCTCTCTGCGTCCTTGCGGGCAGTCTCCGTGGCTCTCTGTGTCTTTGCGGGCAGTCTCCGTGGCTCTCTGCGTCTTTGCGGGCAGTCTCCGTGGCTCTCTGCGTCTTTGCGGGCAGTCTCCGTGGCTCTCTGCGTCTTTGCGGGCAGTTTCCGTGGCTCTCTGTGTCTTTGCGGGCAGTCTCCGTGGCTCTCTGAGTCTTTGCGGGCAGTCTCCGTGGCTCTCAGAGTCTTTGCGGGCAGTCTCCGTGGCTCTCTGCGTCTTTGCGGGCAGTCTCCGTGGCTCTCTGTGTCTTTGCGGGCAGTCTCCGTGGCTCTCTGTGTCTTTGCGAGCAGTCTCCGTGGCTCTCTGTGTCTTTGCGAGCAGTCTCCGTGGCTCTCTGTGTCTTTGCGGGCAGTCTCCGTGGATCTCTGCGTCTTTGCTGGCCGTCTCCGTGGCTCTCTGTGTCTTTGCGGGCAGTGTCCGTGGCTCTCTGTGTCTTTGCGGGCAGTCTCCGTGGCTCTCTGCGTCTTTGCGAGCAGTCTCCGTGGCTCTCTGTGTCTTTGCGAGGCAGTCTCCGTGGCTCCCTGTGTCTTTGCGTGCAGTGTCAGTGGCTCTCTGTGTCTTTGCGAGCAGTCTCAGTGGCTCTCTGTGTCTTTGCGGGCAGTCTCCGTGGCTCTCTCCACGTCCTTTCAGGTGGTCTGCATCACACTGGGTCCTTGCGGGCGGGCGCAGCTCTCTGTGAGCAGCCTTTCCCTGTGTTGGGCGGTATTTAACTTTACTGGCACATTTCGTGCCTTTATTTCTTCTCAAGGAATAAACATATGCTGTTTGCAATATGCAGCCGTGTTTGTTAGCTGGATGACAGGTATATGGTACTTTAATAAACATAAAGTGGAATTCCCTTCTAAGAAAGCGCTTACATAGTAATTAGGAGCTAAGCAAATAAAGGAACAGGAGGTACGTATTTAAATACACATTTCTGTTTCCCATAAGGCAGCCTGAGCCGGCAGCATTTCGTTGTCATTGGAGTCTCGGTAGGAGACATTGGCGGTGTAAGGGTAGATTCACGTGTCATGGATCCTGCGTCTAAGTCCTCATCAAGTCTGCTAACATTCTGCATCCAGTGCATATGAATGGGGGGTTTGTGACCCCTCTGACATGCTATGGAAAAAGTTGAAGGATATTTTTGGCAATACAGCACAAATCATGCACATTCTTTCCCCGGAGACCACACAGAATGATAATGGCGCTTATGTTATATCACTGGCACATCCACTGTAGAAATCTGGACGTCGGACCCGGGTTCCTGCCATGGCACCTCTGGTAAAATGCATGTTATTAGCTTTAGTGACTGGATTTCTGGAGAAAGATTGTTCATCAGGGATCTACTTTGATCTGGAGTGTAAAATGAGGACAATCGGCTTTGGGGATCTTTGCCTTCCTCTGGATCCACACTGTAGGGTAAGAGGCTGAATTGCATGGACACATGTCTTTTTCAGCTTTACAAACTAGGTAACTATATAGGGTTTGCCCTGGGCTCTCTCACTACATTATGTAGTGTCTGTCAAACGTGTATATATAGAAAGGATTTCCCGACATAGAGTACATCCACCCGACAAGCGTCAATGATACCTGTCCGATTCTGAATCCTTAAACCGCCTCGTCCGACGAGAATTTTGACGTGGTTTTCAGTGTGAATTTTAGGTATTTTTTTTCCCACTGGATTTACGGGTCAGGAAATGAGTCCCATTCATCTCTTTGGGGTTTTGGACGTGAATCCGGCACGTTTGGGATGCTCGTTTTTTTCAAAGACACAACACAGGCCATACTTACAGCTCAATGGCTGGACTAGGGTCTGAACCCAGTAGGAGGCAACACAGGCCCCTGTGCTACTCGAGAAAGATAAACAGGTGCAGGTAATTGCTGAGCAGTAGTTCACACACCCCACCACTAGGGGGACAATTAGATGATTAAAAAACTGCACTGTGAATTGATACATGTTCGCACCAGCATGCAGAAAAAACCACAGTATAATACATGGGGAGATTGCACAAAAGCAAAAATACCGATAAGACAACCACTCACATACCTTCTATGTATGAGTAGAGGTGGTTACTGGTTTTGTAATTGCAGATAGATAAGGCTCGTTTTTTATTTGAAATACGGTGAATTATTGAACATGTTCTAATTTTTGGGAAAAAAGCTGTGTGAACTCAATTGAGGTCTATGGGGATGGCTTACAGTCGGATTTTTACGGTTTTTAAAACCCGAATTCATGTGTAAATCTGACTTCTAAATCATTGACGTATAGACAGACCCATAACCCGCACCTTCAGTCATCCATAGACTAACACAAAAATATATACCTTGTAGTACGGGTCTTTTTGGACTCGTCCAGCTGAATTGGAGGGTTATAAATAGATATGGCATAATGATAGTCTAAAAGGAACCTGGAAGTTGTACTTTTGACAAGAGTGGTGACGCAAGATAAGCAAAAGAGACCTATCACAGTATAGTCTACCAAAACAGACTGCTGGGGTAAAGTAAGAGCATCCACTACATCCTTACCATTGGCCATTTTAGATCTATAAAAGGATCATCTCGTAAAGACTTTTAGGGCATGTGGGTGTCATAGAGCTGCTCTAGGGGATTCATGCCCATTCATGTGTGTGGCATGTAAGTGACTCCCATAGCTAAGTTGATCATGGGACGTGTATCTTCACCTAGGCACGTTCTGCACAGAGACGTAACGTAAAGCTCCTGGGCCCCAATGAAAAATCTTTAAAAGGGCCCCCAATTGTCATACGCCATTTAAAATACTAAGGTCTTATGTGGCAGAGAGGTATTTGGGGTCCCTCAGGCTTCAGGGCCCGGTAGCAACTGCTACCTCTGCACACCCTATAGCTGTGGTTCTGTTTAGGACTGTCAGAGCTGTGCCACCGCCTGTAAGATGCTGAACAGGGTGGTGTAAAGGTAGACGCTGGAGCTTCGAATCCAAGATGGCACCCGCTCCCTGTGCTGGGGCTGATAACTCTGCCAAGCACTGGCTGAATCCTCCAGGGAATATGGAGAACTGGTCCTTCTGTGTCCAGACCTTCTTCATTCCTGTTCACTGTGTTTATGGCCTTAGGGGCCCCCTAAAATGATGTGGCAGCCCACGGGCCTTGCATTTGACTCATGCTTTATATAATTTTTGTCTTTGAATGTATGGGTCTAAGGCAGTGTTCACATATTTGTGATGTTCACTGAACATGCATGCGGGGCAAAGCTCCCTATGTACATGCAAAGTGTCTCCATTGGGTTCAATTACCTTATGTTTGGACGCTGTTGGGACTATGTAGGTTGGGATAGCTCTGGGACCTGCACCTACTTTGAGAACAGGCCTCCAAAAGTCTCCATGCAGAATGAAGAGGTCACATTTGCACGGTACTCTCCATTCTGTTCTTTGGGAGCTCTGTACCACTGAGCAGTATTGAAAAGAACGGTGAGTGCTGCCCTTCTGTCCGTTCTGCATGGAGACTTTCAGGGGCATGTTCTCTATATAGGACCTGTATCTATCAGAAATATATGGCATATCCTATCGGGTCTGAGATGGATCCACCCCTTTAACATGTGGACAGAACCTCAGCCTGACCATCTTCCTTAGGCTATGTCTCCACTACACACAAAAACGTCAGTTTTTTTTAAGCGTTTTTCGTTTTCTGAAAACAGATCCCATGGACTTTAATAGTAAAAATGTTCTATAGGCTCTACAGAACTTTTTTTCTTTTTTCTACTGGTCATTTTTTTTTAAACATTTTTCAAAAACCGACTGAGTAGGGCAGAAAATTTACTATTATAGTGTATGCAAAGCGCCAGGCTTTTTTGACGCATTTTTTGTGCGTTTTTTTTTGCAGAAATACACAGCAATTATAATGATGTGCATTTCTGTAAAAAAAAGCCGCCAAAAAACGCACAAATAACAAAGCCACCAAAAAAAAGATGTTTTTTTTTCAGCAGCTTTTAACACATAAGTGGACAAAAACTCAGTTTTATGAACTTTTTTAGTATTTGGTTTTCAGTGGGTTTTTTGTCCACTGCCTTGTAGACCTAACCTTAGTTTTTTCTGTTGACTTTCTTGTAGCTTTTCTCTTATGTCAATAGTGTGACTAAAGGCGTTATCTAGGGGTGAAAAATATCTAGTTAAATCTATTGGAAAACTCAGTAGTTCTGTGTCCAGCCCAGGAGATCAAGTGACCAAAGGGGTGTGGCTTTTTTCAGAATAGCGTTTGAAGCCACACCTCTATAGATCTGTCACAGGGAGGAAACGAGGGGCAAGCACTGAGACTAGATGGGAGGAACGACAAAGGACCCTGGGGCATATGGTTTTACAGGGCTGAGGGAAACCACTTTCAATCAGGAAATGCTGCTGCTCAGAAGCACAAATTATCACAGAAAACATTACAGGGAAGTGAGTCAAGACTCAGGCAGGCAATTTTGAGATTTTTTTTTTTAATTTAGTTTGCTGGGTAACCCCTTTTTTTAAGGATTTGTATTTGCTTGAGATAGAGAAATGTCAAATCAAGCCCTACTGAAGTGTACAGCGCTGCAGAATATGTGGGAGCTTTTCCAACGGAGAGAAGAAAATGATTCAGATAAGATACTAGGAAATCCGATCAGGGAGCTGGAGCAACAGATCATTCAGAGAGGGGACGAGTTACTTACGACCATTCCCTGTATAGCTTTGATTTTTCAACATCACAAGATCTTTGACATAAAAGATGTTTTTGAAGAAAGTTTTTTTTTTTTTTTTTTTTTTTTTTTTTAGAACTTCAATGATGAAAGCAACAGAATAAAGACCTGGTAGAGTTTTCCAACAATAAGAATGAAAGGATTATCCCTTAGCCTGTCACACGCATCAGCCAATGACTCGGGATCATTTATTAATGTGCCACTTCCCAAAGCTAAGTTTGCCACCTGGAGATGTAAGATGAGAGACCCGTCTGAGGGGGAGATGAGAGAAATAAGAGACTGTAGAAGTTGGAGAGGTCCAGTCACTTTTAATATCACATATTCCGTTTACGGTTAACTCTATGGGTATGTTCACACGGGCAAATTTGCTCTCTAATACGAGCGAAATTCCGGTAATCCATAGTTCTCATAGTGAATGCGGCCGTACTGTACGCGCCCCAATGACGCCGTGTGAACATATGCATCCCACAAGCGGTTTAAAAATGACCCGTTGTGCCAGACCAGGTACCACTAATCCACAACTAGGCATTAATCCTAACCTCATCCTAAAATACATTCCCAGTCTTCATGTGTGAACAGTACACTTGGCTGCTGGACTCCATCACCGCTTTGGCTCGGAGGTTGTTGACCATGGACATCATAGGGGCCGTTTACACGGCACAGGACAAATACCAGTTGGTCTATCCGACCGTGCAAGCGGCCGCCGGGGCAAGGCTTTTATCCCTGGTTAGCGGAGAAGAGCCCTCCCCCTTCCCATAGACATGTTCTTCTGCCGCCCGAAAACCGGACGGAAGAATAAATATGTTCTATGGTTTTCGGACCACCAGAGGTACGGACCACCGGCGGAAAACCCGTGCAGTGGGGACTGCTGCACAGGTTTTCCATAGAGGCCCGTGTAAAAAGTTTTCAGCCGGTTTTCAAAACCGAAAACAGTCTGAAAAACCCGTGCCGTGGGGACAAGGCCTTTAAAGGGGTTGTCTCACCATGCTGTTTAACAGAGCCAGGCTGTTTCAGATTCATGCATCCTGTTTCTTCCCGGTCAGACTGTGTGGATGGTTCTATAGCAGTGATTAGCATATCAGCTTCGTATTCACAGCTCTTCTAAAGTCACTGACTTTAGAGCAGGAGATCTTACCTATATAACAGACAGCTTCAGAGCTCAAAGAAATGTTTGTTAGAGATAACACACTAGTTTCTCAAGCTGACGGCAGTCCTGTGTGCCGACTTATAGTGATGTAACTCCCTGCTCGAAGATGCTGACTTCTGTGCACTCAGAGCAGATAAAATTTCTCTTATCTCCTCAAAAAAGCAAAATAATGTATTTGCAAAAAATCTTCAAATACCAATCAGTACATGTTGTGTAAAGCTAATCTTTGTAGGGAGACAACCTCCTTATGTTTACTGCCCCACATTGCAACAAAACCATGTTCGCATGCTGAGGCCAATAAAACTACGGTGTTACAGGCAATATTGTGTGACTATTGGCCACCACATGGTTAACTCTGAATGTTTCACTGCAAATTCGAAAATAGATGTAAATGTAAAGACCAGTTTAAATGACAAATATCATCAAAATACACCATTAAACCTTCCAGGTCCAGCAGTAAACCCAGATCAACTGGAGGATTATCAATTACCTGTCCACCTGCCTAAAGAAAGCGTCTCGCCTCTCTTCTAATAAACAACTGTGACCTGAAGCAAAAGCTTTTCTCACCAAGCTGTTTCACAGAGCCACAAGCAGCTTTAGACTCGCACTTCCAAGGTCAGGCTGTGGGCAGGTCTATAGAAGTGATTGACATATCAGCTCTTCTAGTCATAGCTATTTCTGTTACAAAAATATGACTGTAGGAGGTTTGTAATCTGTAGCGCACAAGGCTACAGATCTCTAAGGATTAAAACTTGTCATTTACTTAGGTAAACAAGCTCCTGTGCCAGAAGTAAAACTCTGCAGGGAGTGACTTATCACTGTCCAACAAAGGCAGCTTGGAGCAATCAGAGAGAGAGCAAAGGAAGATGGTCAGCAACCTAGAGAAACTTGTCTACACTAACAGTAGATACAATTTTATTTATCTCCTAAACAGAGCATAATCAGAACAGCAATGTACTTGGTAATGATTTTCATTTATCTTTCCCTATATGTTAAAAGCTAATCATTATAGTGAGAAAACACTTTTAATATTTAAGGATGGTGGGGAGCATGGATCCGGGCGTTAAAAACGGTGCAAGACCTGACGGACCCCATATTTTCCGCTTATTTTGTACATAAGATGGGTCACAATGTTTTCATGTTACCGAATGACCCATCTAACCCTGGACAGAACTTTGCCTTGACCCAGAACATCAGTGTGATAGATCAGCAGCTTGACCCAAACACTGACTCGCGTGCAGAGGAGGACAACCAAGTTGTTGGTTTGCAGTCCCAAGACAGGCTATCAAGCTTGGGGTTATTCAGTTAGGAATAAAGATGCCTTTTTTAGGGACGATATAATCGGCAAGTTCCAATATGTGAAAGGACAGTACAGCGATCTCTTGCATGATCTTCTTACACTTAGGACTGTAACAACGACAGAGGGGCATCTTCTACGTCTAAAGAAGCTTTCACCGTCATCACAGGATTCTTTACTGTAAGAGCGGTGACACTATAGAGCCCAAGAGCTGGTGATGGGGAAGTCATTAACCAAGTTCAAGAAGGGTTTAGACTTTCTTGAAAAATATTTTGGAGTTGGGAAGAAACTTTTCCCTTGGTATGGTCTACTATGTTGTTGCTCTTTGGCTTCTACACTGCCAAATTTTATGAAGGAAGACCTGGAATCTTTGGTGGGAAAATTCTCATCAAACGGTGAGTATCAAGATGTGATCCTCCTCCTTATAGTCCAGAAGACTCCCGTTATGCCAGTTCTATAGGCTGAAAGTATTCTTCTATCTATTGATTTCATGTCAAGCTGGCCACATACATTAGGTTCCAATCCGTAGACATGCATGCTTAGTTCCGTTGAGGGTGCATGTGTTCTGAACAGGAAGAAAGCTGCTGCCAGACACCTCTGATGGTGGCTTATCTCCTCTAGAACAAAACTTGCCCAGTCAAGATCCAACCACCCTATCCTTATCTACCTTGACCTTTGTTGGTAGAGAGTCAGGAGGCCTCCATACACATCACATGGCTGGTTAGTCCTGCTGAAATCTGTGGGCCAATTTTTATCCGATATGTATGTTAGCTTTAGGGTACATACGTGTTACGAACAATTGCAATAATTAGAGTGCACATCTCCTTTCAGCTCTCGGAGGGGAACAGTAAATGGTGATGACACCCAAAGGGCAAAATGTTGTCCCATCTCTGAATTTAACGGGGTGTTCCTAGTATAGAATTTGATGGCATATCACGCCTATCTCAGAAACGGGCCACCGAAAGTGTTGGCTAAGAATTGAGAACTAGTCGAGTTTGAGCACGACTCGGCATTGAATTGTATGGGAGTTCCCAGTACAAGGGAGCACGATGTTCTCCATTCTGTTCTATGGGAGTTCCCAGTACAGGAGTGCATTGTGTTCTCCATTCTGTTCCATGGGAGTTCCCAGTACAGGGGAGCGCTGTGTTCTCCAGTCTGTTCTATGGGAGTTCCCAATACAGGGGAGCGCTGTGTTCTCCATTCTCCTCTATGGGAGTTCCCAGTACAGTGGAGTGCTGTGTTTTCTCCATTCTGCTCTATGGGAGTTCTCAGTACAGGGGAGCACTGTGTTCTACATTCTGTTCTATGGGAGTTCCCAGTACAAGGGTGCGCTGTGTTCTCCATTCTGTTCTTTGGGAGTTCCCAGTACAGGGGAGCGCTGTGTTCTCCATTCTCTTCCAGGGGAGCACTGTGTTCTCCATTCTGTTCTTTGGGAGTTCCCAGTACAGGGGAGCACTGTGTTCTACATTCTGTTCTATGGGAGTTCCCAGTACAAGGGTGCGCTGTGTTCTACATTCTGTTCTTTGGGAGTTCCCAGTACAGGGGAGCGCTGTGTTCTCCATTCTGTTCCAGGGGAGCACTGTGTTCTCCATTCTGTTGTATGGAAGTTCCCAGTACAGGGGAGCGCTGTGTTCTCTCCATTCTGCTCTATGGGAGTTCACATAACAGGGGAGCGCTGTGTTCTCTCCATTCTGCTCTATGGGAGTTCCCAGTACAGGGGAGCGCTGTGTTCTCCATTCTTTTCTATGGGAGCTCCCAGTACAGGGGAGCGCTGTGTTCTCCATTCTGTTCTATGGGAGTTCCCAGTACAGGGGAGCGCTGTGTTCACCATTCTGTTCTATGGGAGCTCCCAGTACAAGGGAGCGCTGTGTTCTCTCCATTCTGCTGTATGGGAGCTCCCAGTACGGGGGAGGGCTGTGTTCTGTCCATTCTGTTCTATGGGAGCTCCCAGTACAGGGGAGCGCTGTGTTCTCCATTCTGTTCTATGGGAGTTCCCAGTACAGGGGAGCGGAATGTTGGGCCATTGTCAGAACTCTTATGGAACAGAATGGAGAGTCGTGCATAAATATTACTAGCTCTCAATTATGAGTCCACGCTTTCTGGGGCCTCTTCCAGAGACAGCTACAGATCTCAGCGGTGGGGCCTGCACCTATAAGACTTTGATGGCATATCCTATTGATATACCATCAAAATTTATGGTGGGAGCAGTCCTCTTAAACTGCGGTTATAGTTTATCACAATTTATCTACTTAGTACCCGTATATCACCAGTTCTCCATAAACTGCAGCAAGCTCTGTTCAGTTAATGGATCATATAGTGGTCAAATAATGGCCCCATTCAGTGCTCACTTAGCAGCCTCAGATGGGGCTTCCAGCCACAAGGATTTTATTAAAAGGAGTAGGACGAGTAAAAAGATGTTTTTTAATTTTGCGCTAAACAGTCTTTCATTGGCTACTGAGATAATTGAATGTGTAATAGGTGCACGTTCAGACTTCCTTCTATTCCATTACCCTGTCTTGTATGTGCAGTTGTAAAGGTGGCTGAACGTGTGTGGATTAGGTATATATACCCTAATAATTCAGCTCTGTGGAAATGTGTGTCTTATGATTTTATTACCAGGCAGACATGCCTACATATTGGTGCACACATGTTAATACACAGATACACACAATTAGAAATTTAGAATCTGGAGGCCTATATATAAAAAGCAAAATATCCTGGGTCTTGTAGTTCTGCAGGACTGAGGGAAATGACTGAAGCAGGATATGGAAAACATTACAGGGAGATGAGTGAAAAATCAGGCATATATTCAGACCCGTGTGATGTTAGTGTACAGGCAGTCCCCAGCTGATGAGCAGGATAGGGACTGTAGGTTTGTTCTTAAGTTGAATTTGTATGTAAGTCGGAACAGGTTTTTTTTTTTTAGTTTTGGATAGTTCAGGGAAGGTTTTTTACGTTTTTTTTGCTGTCTCCACCCCTGTTAAGAACATTTGACCTCATTTGCTGCTGTGGCATGCTGGCACTTATCGTTCCACAGCTACTGTGGAACATGGAACTACAAGTGCCAGCATTCCCCATAAGTCTGATTCTGTAACTGAGGACCAGATGTAAGTCAGAGACTGACTGTAGTTCTGAAGCAGCAGGCGTATAGTGGCGCATGCAGTACGCTCCGCTATACGCCAGCAAGACGCCGTATAAACCTACTATTTATGTGTCCCTACGTTTCCTCAGCTGTGATTGTGTAGTGAGGAGGAACAGGGGCCTGTTTTTGTGATCATCGGGGGGGGGGGGGGGGGGGGGGGGTGGGGGGTCCAATGATCTACCCTGTGGATATGGAATAAATATTTAGGCCTTGTCACCACAGCACAGATTTTCAGCCGGTTTTTGGTTTTTGAAAACCGGGTGAAAACTTTTTACACAGGCCTCTATGGAAAACCCACGCAGCAGTCTCCACTGTAAGGGTTTTCCGACTGGCGGTTTTTCAGACCGCCAGAAAAACATAGAACATGTTCATTCTGCCGACCGATTTTTGGACGGAAGATGAATAGGTCTATGTGAAGGGGGAAGGCTTTTTTCTACAAACCGTGGGGAAAAGCCGTCCCCTGGCGGCTGTGTGCACGGCCCTAAAACAGGACAAATTCCGGTCGGATTAAAACCGACCGGTAGTTGTATTGTGCCGTGTAAACGGACCCTTATTGTGGTAATGACCCTTTAACTCGAAGGCTGGATTCACACATGAATAAACACAACCTCATGTGTTGCTGTGGCATGCTGGCACTTGTTGTTCCACAGCTACTCTCTGCTGTGGAACATGGAACTACAAGTGCACACAAAAAAAAAATCAATTCTAGTGTGATTTCATCTATGTGTTCTAATTTTGAGTTAAAGGGGTACTCCCACCACATTGACGGCCTATTATTAGGCTATGCCATTATTTTTCAAGGTGGGATCCAGACCTATTTCGAAAACGGTTCCCTAAAGTCTCCGTTCAGAAAAGAGATGTGGTCAGAACGGCACCATTGATTTATAATGAGCGTTCCGAGTACAGCCAATTAATGGTAGTGTTCTGACCACCTCTCCGTTCAAAATGGAGACTTTCCCGGTCCAGACATGTTGGTTCCAAGACAGGATCATGCACTTATCACTACTAGTATCCTATTGACGTGTGTTTGTTGGGACAACTCCTTGATTATAAAGACTCACGTTTTCTCACCGCATCCATTTTTGTTGCAGTTGAGATGCATTTTTCAGCGTCAACAAAAAAGCAATATGTAAACCCAGCCAAATGTAAAACTAGTATATGGTAAGCTCCAGAGTGGCGACCATGAAGAGCGCAAAAAATCGAATTCTTGCGCCAAAATCTGTAAAAAAAACGTATTATAGCGCAACAATCCCTAAAAAAAAAAAAAAGTATTTTTAGCGTTAGAATCGAGAGAACTTTATTAGCGAAGAAATCTTGAAGTGCGCAAAAGTTGTTAGCGACTAAAGCATCATTTTATTATGAACGAGGTCACATCGGACACTTGTCTGCAGAATTGATAAGGTATAACCATCCGACCTCTGCTGCTTCTCTGGCAGCCTTGTTGGAGCACAGAGCGGCTAAAGAGACGTTCAGTAGCTGCTCCTCTGGGCCCCACAATCATGGCTGCCTACTGTGACCTGCAGACATTAGAGCATGATGAGGGCACAGCAGGGAAGGGCTGTGAGGGATCTCACTAAGAGAATAAGACTGCATTCATCTTAAAGGGGTTGTCTCACTACAAGGATTGCCTTTTATGGTAAAGATCTTGCAAAAACAAGTCACTTTGCAATATATGTCCATTAACAGTGTCCTACCTATTCCTAGATATCCTCTCTTGTATGGGCTGCATCAGCTCCTCAGGTCGCTACAGCTACAGACCTGTTTAATCTCTCCTGATAGGCTGCCAGCACTGGTTGCTATAGCTACAGACCTGTTTAATCTCTCCTGATAGGCTACCAGCACTGGTCACTATAGCTACAGACCTGTTTAATCTCTCCTGATAGGCTACCAGCACTGTACTATAGCCTACAACCTTGTTGAATCTCCCTATAGGCTACCAGCACTGTAGCTATACTCAACCTGCTTCTACTGCAACTTAGTAGAAGCCAGTAAACACACCCATGAATTCAAAGTTAAACCAAGAAAACAGGACTGAGGTGAGATGAATCAATGTAGTGAGACAACCCCTTTAAGTTCCTTATCCACAGTGTTTACTTTACAGCTGTTTCCTGTGTGTTGTGCTCTCACACAGTACAGGGCTGTCTCTGAAGAGGGCAGTGTTCTGTACACACAAGTATCCGTTATATCACTCTATAGAAGCTCACACTGAAAATTACTGCAACTGATAATAAAAAGGTTATTGAAAACACACACATTACTGCGAAAAAAAAAATTGCGACACATTCCCTTTAACTATTCTGTGCTTTTTTTTTTACGTTTTCGTATTCTACTTTTATTTTTTGGCGCCATCACCTGTTTAGATGAATGGTCTTCAGCTTGGACATTTTCCACCCTATGTGTCGTGTTCTGCAGAGTCAACATTAGAATTGTAAAATTGCCAATTTTTCCAAGTCCTCCATGAAGAAACCCGCTTTTCTTTTTTTGCATGACCCTCCCACCTCTTACCTCTCCATTTTGAAAATGCAACTTGTGTCCGTCCAGCCGACCTTTTGCTCAGCTAGAAAGAAACCACAGGTCTGCTCGTAGAGAACGAGGATACGATGAACTTGTCTCATCCGTATCTCTCCTAATTTACCCTGACTGAAGAGCACATAAGGTTCATAGAAAGCCATTTGGTCAACCAGTCTCCAGCTGCACACATTGCTCGCTAACCCTGCAGCTAAATGCTTTTTCTCTCTGTGCCAATGACAAGCTGAGGGCTGATATCCTTGAAATTGCTGGTTTTGTGTTGTGTTTCATTCAGGAAGCAAACAGACGGAACGCGGGGCAGTGGCACCACAAAACAAAATGCAGTTCCTGTCGCCACAGAACCTCGGTTAGTACGCATGGTCCGCCGGACGCGTGCACGTGACTTTGGCTATAGTCTTGTGGTTGTTTTGTGGTATCAACTATTGGTGGTGTTCTTCCTTTTTTTTTATTTTTCTTTTATTTTAGGTGCTTGTTATCAGTTTGATCTTTCCATCCATTTGTCTCCGTCCATGCTTCAGCCTTGGTATTAGGAGGATACTAATTTGTGGTGGAGGGGCTTCTACTGTTAGGAATGACACAAATCCCAGTCTACAAACAGTTCCATGATCTTCCAGAGGCTTCAATTAGAACCCTGAGCTACTTAACCTATGAAATAGGGTAAAAGCAGATTTTACCAACCATACTGTGGTTTATAGGTAAATTAACCATGAAAGTCCATGGCAACACTGCATACAACGGTTGGTAAAATAAAAATAAAAATAAAAAAGAGCATAAATACCAGATTTACATCCACACTGAAATTTGGTAATAAATTTGCTTAAAAAAAAAATTAAAAAAAATGGATTTGTTCAGAATAAATAATTAACCCCCCAATTTTTTGTATTGCGCCATTCAGCCACAAATCCAGCGGCATAGGGAGCATTGCAATGGCTTGTGTGACGGAAAAGTGATCATCCCAGTTACTATTTTATACATCAACATCTTTGCAATGTCACAGCTACAGTGTCATTGTAGCTAGTCACAGCTCGTTACATACACAGACATTTGTTTGACTAGAGTGAGCACACTATGGGGAAAGTCATGGTGATGTCAGCCTGCTGGATTACATGATCTGCAGATCAAACAAATCACACACGCCCCATTTTGAGCATACTCGGAGCTGAAGCCGCATAAAGCAGGTATGAAATGACTTTGTGGCATCACCCTTTAACCATGAAATTCCATGGCAGTGCTGCAGGCATACAATGGCTAGTAATTTTTTTTTTTTTTTTTTTTTTTTTAAAGAGCATAAATACCAGATTTACATCCACTCTGAAATTCTGTAATTCATTTACTTAAAAAAATTGTTAAAAATGGATTTGTTCAGAATAAATAATTAACCCCCCAATTTTTTGTATTGTGCCATTCAGCCACAAATCTTGCGGTATAGGGAGCATTGCAATGGCTTGTGTGACAGAAAAGTGATCATCCCAGTTACTATTTTATAACATCAACCTCTTGCCATGTCACAGCTACAGTGTCAATTGTAGCTAGTCACAGCTCGTTTACATACACACCTTTGTTTGATTAGAGTGAGCACACTATGTGGAAAGTCATGGTGATGTCAGCCTGCTGGATTACATGATCTGCAGATCAAACAAATCACATACGCCCCCTTTTGAGCATACTCCGAGCTGAAGGCGCATAAAGCAGGTATGAAATGACTTTGTGGCATCACCCCTTTAACCATGAAATTCCATGGCAACACTGCAGGCATACAATGGCTAGTAAAAAAATAAAAATAAAAAGGAGCGAATACTAGATTTACATCCACTCTGAAATTCTGTAATTTATTTACTTAACAAAGAAAATTTTAAAAATGTATTTATTCAAAATAAATTATTACTCCCAATTTTTTTGTCTATATTATGCTAGTCGGCAAATTAATCCAGGTGCAAATGGAACTTTGCAGTTACAAGGGTGACAAAGTAATCATCCCAGTTACTATTTTACATATCAACTTTGTATTTGTGAAAAATACATTTTAGGCAGATGAATTACATTTTAGTGGTCAAAAGTAGGGTTTTGTGCAGTTTATAAGTACATTTACTTGAAAGTCTATGACCTGCATGCATATGACTATTTGCCTATATTATGCCATACAGCCAAATCCAGCTGCATACAATTATATTTTATTGAGTAAAATTAGGTTTTGGTACAATGCTTATTGCAGCATAAGAAAATTAAAAAAAAATGCACTAAACATAAAAATGTGAGTTTTCAGGATTCCCTGCATATTCCCAAAATCCTGCAGAGCACATGGGTTTCTTGTTGATCTATTACTTTTTCCGCTGTTGACCAATTGAAGGGGTGAGGCTTATCCAAAGGGGGAGGGCTTAAAGAGAACCTGTCACATAGTTTTTGCCCCCCTGGCTGAGGACAGAAAAAAGCAGTGTTCAGACCTGCTGTTTCCAGCGCTGTGTCCTTATTCTGTAAGATGCTGGAGTTTTCGTGTATTTAATGCTCAAATCTGTAGTTTTTAGCCAGAAGAGTCATTCGAAGAGTCATTTTTCTTCAAACCCCGCCCCCTGGGGCTCCCCCCCGCCCACCTCAACTGACAAACCTATTACATTGAATAGGTAGAAACATGTGAATAACTGTCAGTGGGGGGGGCTAAAGGCCTTTGGTGGGCGGGGCTAACACCGGACTCATGAATAAGATTTGAGGGGTAAATGTCTAAAACTGCTGCATCTACAGAATAAGGGACACAGCCTGTAAACAGCAGGTCTGACACTTTTTTGGGCCTGCCCTCAGCAAGGGAGGCATAACCTATGTGACAGGTTCCCTTTAATGTGAGAGAGAGGGGGTAGAGCTGAAAAGGTTTCTTTTTATAGATTTTTTTCCCCTTTTTTTTTTAAATTACAAGACAAAGTAGGATTGAAAGAAAAGGAATGAATGAGAGGTATTGCTAGGATATATTTTTTATTTTGTGTGATTTTTTTTTCTTTACTGTTTTTAGTGTTGTTTTCAAGGGGACAGACTCTGTATAGCATAGCCTAAAATAATGGTAATCAGCTAGCACTGTGGCACAAAGGAGGAGTAAAGAAGGTCTTACATTTTTGTAGAAAAGTTTCCGCTTTCCCTTACGTGGCAGCCCGACCCTTCTTTTGTATCTTGAAATCATGTCTAAAAAGACATCATATGGGAGAACCACACATTCTGTGCGGGTCAATTGACGTTAACTGTTTAGAGCTCTGTAGCCTTGAGTCCTCCAATTTAAAACCCCTCCATCACCAATGTCCCTCTAACAGGCTCAGCTAGGAACCGCAGAGCTGAAAGGTCAGTCACAGCTGTAGAACTGCCCACAGCCTGACCAGGTGGTGGGAGCCTGAAGCTGGTCAAATCTTCATAGGAATGTGCCTTCCTGATATTTGCCAAGTTTAAAAATCCCAGTGATCAGCTGATGAACGAAAAAACACTTTTTAAGACCACTAGAATCATTGTCAACAGCACAACTAGCGTAACAATAATGACAATGGCCACGGGTTATAACGCCTGTCCCCTAAAATTGGGCAGTGTAACATCTCTGTACGGGTGTTTATCAGTTTCTTATAGAAGGACCCTTTGTTTTGCATGACTTTTAAAGGGGTTTTCCCATCAGGTTGTTTTCACACAGCCTGCTCTTCACAGCCAGCTTCAGGCTCCCACTTCCTGTTCAGGCAGTGGGCAGTTCTACAGCTTCAGGCTCCCTCTTCCTGTTCAGGCTGTGGGCAGTTCTACAGCTTTAGACTCCCACTTTCTGTTCAGGCTGTGGGCAGTTCTACAGCTTTAGACTCCCACTTTCTGTTCAAAGGGTGTGGGCGTTCTACAGCTTCAGCTCCCCACTTTCTGTTCAAGGCTGTGGGCAGTTCTACAGCTTTAGGCCCCCTTTCTGTCAGGCTGGGGCGGTTTCTACAGCTTTCAGCTCCCATTTTTTGTTCAGGCTGTTTGGGGGTTCTAAAAGCTTCAGGACCCTCATTTTTTTTTCAGGCTGTGGGGTTCTACAGCTTCAGGCTCCCTCTTTCTATTCAGGCTGTGGGCGGTTCTACAGCGTCAGGCTCCCACACTCCGTTCAGGCTGTGGGCGGTTCTACAGCTTCAGGCTCCCTCTTCCTGTTCAGGCTGTGGGCGGTTCTACAGCTTCAGGCTCCCTCTTCCTGTTCAGGCTGTGGGCGGTTCTACAGCTTCAGGCTCCCCCTTCCTGTTCAGGCTGTGGGCGGTTCTACAGCTTCAGGCTCCCTCTTCCTGTTCAGGCTGTGGGCGGTTCTACAGCTTCAGGCTCCCTCTTCCTGTTCAGGCTGTGGGCGGTTCTACAGCTTCAGGCTCCCTCTTCCTGGTCGGGCTGTGGGCGGTTCTACAGCTCTTCCTGTTCAGGCTGTGGGCGGTTCTACAGCTCTTCCTGGTCAGGCTGTGGGTGGTTCTACAGCTTCAGGCTCCCACCTCCTGTTGAGGCCGTGGGCGGTTCTACAGCTGTGACTGACATTTCAGCTCTGCTGGTCCTAGCTGAGCCTGTTAGAGGGACATTGGTGATGGAGGGGTTTTAATTGGAGGACTCAAGGCTACAGAGCTCTAAAGGGTTAATGTTTGTTAGTAATAAAGATAAACAAGCTCTTGTGCTGCTGATTAGACACAGCAAGAAGTGACATCACCATCCCGGCCACTACTAGAGCGCAGAGAGGTGGTCGGTAACCTAGGAAACCTTCTGTAAACAAACCAGAGATAAGAACTGCTCTAACTGTGAAATGAAGCAAAATTAGAACAACAATGTATCTGGTAATAGTCTTTATTTACCTTTACCTACATGTCTAAAGCTAATCAATGTGGAGAGGATACCTCTTCAGAAGTGTTACCATCACAAGTACATTATAACTATAAAGAACTATTCAGAAATCCAGCAGTTTTAAGTGGTGATTTTCTTATAATGGTGTAAAAAGTTTTCTGCCACATAGACAAATCCTTTCGAAGCCGGGTAGTTAGACGCTGACCGGTCACAGGACACAGAGGTGTTCAGGGGGAAGCTCCTGCAATCACACACCTATTCTTAGCAATTCTCTTTCATAGGGTTTGCTCAAGCTTAGAAAAAACGTGGCTGGAGCCTCTTCTCTCATAACTCTGTGATGTGCTGTTCCTCTGTTATTCCTCCTAGAAATGTATTACTGAATCTGTCAGCTGGGTGTGACCATTAGTATTCAAAGGGGTGTGTCCCTGAATTCACTAACTACCAGCAGTGATTAGACACCTCCCCCAATTGGTAACACCCATCTGACAGATTGTCATACGTTTCTAAGAGGAATAACCGAGGAACAACAGAACACAGGATTCCTAGAGAAGGTGCCCCAGAATTGTTATTTCACAGGGAACACAAGGATTTACTAAAACACATCAGGAACGCCGACAGGTCTTCTTTAAGGCTGGAGGTTAAGGCTATGTTCACACGGCTTATTTCGGGGCGCATTTCGCCGCGTATTTGCGCTCTAATACGGGCGAGATGCGCCCCATAATTACGGTAATCCACAGGTCTCATAGAGAACTATGGATTACGCCTCCTCTCCCCGCTCGTACAATACGAGCGGCGCGAGTAGTGCATGTCAATGGGGCCGGCGGCTACCGCCTCCCCCCTCACCCCCATTTCACCATGACTCACACCCGGCGTACTGTACGTCCTGCAATTACGCCGTGTGAGTCATGGTGAAATGGGGGTGAATATTAGGCCTATGGGGGGGAAAGAAAAGTTGCAAGGTTGCTCTAGTTTTCTTTTTCTTTTTTGTACAGATACATAACAGTGGCAGCAATTCTATAGATCTATACTGGAACACTACTCAGCTAGAGTAGAGAGGGGTGGTCGGTAACCTAGGGAAGTTTGTGTAAACAGGAATTAAGATCTGATTTAACTCTGAAGGGAAGCAAAATCAGAACAGCAATGGATTTGGCGAAAGTCAAGATGTTTAAAGCTAATCAATGTGGTAGAAATACCCCTTAGGCCATGTTCACACGGCTTAAAATGGGCCGTATTTCGGTCCGTAATTACGCGCCGAAGTGCGCCAATTACGGGCTCAAAACGGCCCATTCATTACGGTAATTCACAGTTCTCATAGAGAACTATGGATTACGTCCCCTCTCCCCGCCCGGCGAAGGAGATAATTGACAGGTCACTTTCTAGCGGCGTATACGCGCCGCTAGCAGTGATTGTCTATGGGCCGGCGAGGTGCTGGCCCCCCGCTCACTCCCCCGCTCCCACCCCCGGCCACACGGCGTAATTGCGGGGCGTAATTACGTCCCGCAATTAAGCCGTGTGAACATAGCCTTAAACAATCACAGAGCTGCCATTTAAAGGTATCAGAACCACTGCCCTACAGTTCAAGGAGTAAAGTAAAAAAAAAAAAAAAAAAAAAGCATCACTAAAGTCGGAACGATTAGTGTCTGTTACAGTACATAAGGATTTTAAAAATTGGATGTTTTAATGGGGCTGTTTCACTCCAAAGATTAGCTTTCAACATGTATGGAACAGTAAGAAGATCATTTCCAAATATATTGCTTTGTTTATGTTGCTTTGTTGAGGAAATAAGAGATGTTATCTTCTCTGAGTGCACACAGGTTTCTCTGGTTACCATCCTGCTCTCCCCCTCTCTCTCTGCTCTGAGTGCACACAGGTTTCTCTGGTTACCGTCCTGCTCTCCCCTTCTCTCTCTGCTCTGAGTGCACACAGGTTTCTCTGGTTACCGTCCTGCTCTCCCCCTCTCTCTCTGCTCTGAGTGCACACAGGTTTCTCTGATTACCATCCTGCTCTCCCCCTCTCTGCTCTGAGTGCACACAGGTTTCTCTGGTTACCATCCTGCTCTCCCCCTCTCTCTCTGCTCTGAGTGCACACAGGTTTCTCTGGTTACCGTCCTAATCTCCCCTTCTCTCTCTGCTCTGAGTGCACACAGGTTTCTCTGGTTACTGTCCTGTTCTCCCCTGCTCTCTTTGTCTCATCTGAGAGCAGGGAGTGACGTCACCACAGGTCAGCACACATGATGCTGGCAGCTTGAGACCAGAGTGTTTCACTCTAAGGCTATGTTCACACGGCTTAACTGCGGGACGTAATGACGCCCCGCAATTATGCCGTGTGGCCGGGAGCGGAGGCGGGAGCGGGGGGCCGGCACCTCGCTGGCCCATAGACTTTCATTACCAGCGGCGCGTATACGCCGCTGGTAATTCACATGTCAATTATCTCCCTCCTCGGCGTATTCGCCGAGTAGGGAGAGGAGACATAATCCATAGTTCTCTATGAGAACTGTGGATTACCGTAGTTACTGGGACGGATTCAGCCCGTAATTTGCACACTCCAGCGCGTAATTACGGACTGAATTGCGTCCGGGATATTGCCGTGTGAACATGGCCTAAGGCTATGTCTACACTGCATCGGACGAAAAACGGCCCAAAAGCGGCCGTTTTTTCTCTGATGCAGAACCGCGTTTTTTGTCACATTTTGTACAAAAACCGCGGTCGCTTCTCGCTTTCCTGATATCGCCCATATAATTGGATTGTATTGGAAGTCGGCAAGAAAACGAGAAGCGCCGGCGTATTATATAACACGTTTCGCCGCTGCCGAAAGACGAGCTGTGTAGACTGCAGTTCGTCTTTCCTATTGCCGTCTGTTGGGCCGCAGGGACGATTGTATCTTCGGCGCTTTTGAAAAACGAAAAGCGTCGAAGATACGATCGTTTTCCTGTGCAGTGTAGACATAACCTAACAAAGGAGATTAATTACTTTTGTTTACTTTGAGCTCTGAAGCTTTCTGCTCTATAGATAAGATCTCCTGCTCTCATGTCAGTTCAATTAAAAGAGCTCTGAATACAGAGCTGATAAGCTAATTGCCATAGAACCATCCACAGTCTGACCAGGAAGAGACGCGTTGCATGAATCTGAAGCTGCTGTTGCTGTGAAAAAGTGAGACAACCCCTTTTAAAGGTCACTCATCAGACGGATGACATATAATTAATCGAGTACTGATCTACTCCCCCACGTACGTACCATGTTGGAAACATTACCATAATGTAAATGGCTATGCCCATCAAATATGTTTGGCAACTGCTATTAATTGTGTGTAAAAACCTCATGTCCCGTACACTGCCAGCTTACAGCTCATCATCATCATCGTGCAGACCCTCCACAGCATTGAGTATTGTCCATGGTTTCATTCTATACTTTGATAAACAATATCTTTCTATGCAAGTGGGAAGACCGGGGCAGGTGGGTTTGCCACTGGACCAGGACTGGGACGGGGTGTTCTGGTGCCCTAGGCAAAAAAGGCATATAGGGCCCTCACCTCCCCCATGTAAAATTCAGCCTTCACCTCCCCCATGTAAATTCAGCCCTCACCTCCCCCATGTAAAATTAAGCCCCCATCTCCCCCATGTAAAATTCAGCCCCACCTCCCCCATGTAAATTCAGCCCCCACCTCCCCCATGTAAAATTCAGCCCTCACCTCCCCCATGTAAAATTCAGCCCCACCCCCCATGTAACTACCTCACCTCCCCATGTAAAATTCAGCCCTCACCTCCCCCATGTAAAATTCAGCCCTCACCTCCCCCATGTAAAATTCAGCCCTCACCTCCCCCATGTAAAATTCAGCCCTCACCTCCCCCATGTAAAATTCAGCCCTCACCTCCCCCATGTAAAATTCAGCCCCTCACCTCCCCATGTAGAATTCAGCCTCACCTCCCCCATGTAGAATTCAGCCTTCACCTCCCCCATGTAGAATTCAGCCTTCACCTCCCCCATGTAGAATTCAGCCCTCTCCATACCTCTCTGCACCCCCTTACTGCCTGTGATGACGTGGAGCCCTAGGCGGTCGCCTGCCTGCACTGGACCATTGGATTTCTGTAGTCCTAGAATTATTCCTTTTCATTGTTTTGTGTCATTTTGCTAGAACAAGTTACCAGGTTTGTGGGGGTTTTTTTTATTATTTTTTTTATTTTTTTTATTTAATCTATTTATGTGGGCAGTTTCAAGTGAATCTAGGGCACTGGCCATAGGGTCAGTATTTCTTTGCAGCAGGGGCAGCTAAGAGGATTGATATATAGATTTAGGAAAAAAAAGATCCAGTAGAAATTGTAACCTATCGACCTCAATCCTTGCTAATTCTGGGCTTTGGAGTCCAGTGCTGCCCAGTGATTGACGATCTTCCCTATATAAGGGTGCCTACAGATTTGTGTCAGGCCCACCCACTGGACTCCTCAGCATAAAATAAGTACAAATTTAGCTGAATAAAAACTAAATCTGTAAAAGACTTTCTAGTAAGTTATATATCGATCTAATCAGCTCCTCCCGATTGTATAATATGGTGGTCACAGGTCACACACCATGTTCAGTGTAACAGCTTTTCCTTAGAGAGGTTTTCTCAGCATGTAGTTTCACAGAGCCACAGCCAGCTTTAGACTCGCACTTCCTGGTCTGGTTGTGGGCGTGTCTATAGTAGTGATTGACCTATCAGCTCTGCTCTTCCTAGTTATTCCTGTCACACTGACATGACTGTAGGAGATTTATAAAGTGTAGTAGTCAAGGCTACAGAGCTCTATAGATTGAAAGCTTTTCATTTAGTTAAGTAAACAAAGTCCGTTGCTAGAGATAAAACTCAGCAAGGTGTGAATCACCATGGAGCAATGAGAGGGAGCAGGGAGAGGTGGTCGGTAACCAGAGAAACCTGTGTCCTCTAAGAGGATATAAAATCTTCTTTAGCTCCTGAAAAAAGAAAAATCCACAAAGCAATGTATTTTTACCGTTCTCTGCATGATAAAAGCAAATCGTTGAAGTGACAAAACCCCTTTAAAGAGTAGTTTCTACCATAGAGTTGGATTACATATCAATACGTTATGTCATCATAGTGTGATAGGTGTGGGTCTTGGGACCCACACCTATTTTTGGGATTTGGCCTCCAAAAGTGTTCATTTAGAATGGAAAGCCGATCACAATTGCGAACAATTCTCCATTCTGCTCTATGGGAGTTCCCAGTACAGGGGAGCGCTGTGTTCCCTCCATTCTATTGGAGTTCCCAGTACAGGGGAGCGCTGTGTTCTCTCCATTCTGCTGTATGGGAGTTCCCAGTACAGGGGGGCGCTGTGTTCTCTACATTCTGCTGTATGGGAGTTCCCAGTACAGGCGAGCGCTGTGTTCTCCATTCTGCTCTATGTCCCCACCACCCTCCCTTACCCTTGCAACCTGCTCATCCCCCTTAACTTGCTTCCCCACGGTCACTCATGACAAGCTCTCCTCCTTACTGTCCAAATCCAACCTCACTACCTGTAGTCTTGACCCACTGCCATCCCACCTCATCCCAGACCTCAGTGCTTCTATCATCCCAGCCCTCACCCATCTCTTCAACCTATCGCTCACCTCGGGCATCTTCCCTTCCACCTTTAAACATGCTACTATCACGCCAATCCTAAAAAAAACAACCCTTGACCCCTCTTCTCTGTCCAACTATCGCCCCATCTCACTGCTCCCTTTTGCTTCCAAACTTCTCGAGCAGCACGTCTATCTTCAGCTGTCCTCCCACCTCTCCTCCAACTCTCTTCTTGACCCACTACAATCTGGTTTTCGACCCAACCACTCCACTGAAACTGCCCTAACCAAGGTCACCAATGACCTAGCAACTGCCAAAGCCTCATGCCACTACTCTGTGCTCCTCCTCTTAGACCTGTCCTCTGCCTTTGACACTGTCGACCATTCCCTCCTGCTACAAATCCTCTCCTCCCTCGGCATCACGGACTTGGCTCTTTCCTGGATCTCCTCGTGCCTCACTGATCGGACTTTCAGCGTCTCTCATTCTTTCTCCACATCCTCCGCCCGGCCACTCTCTGTTGGTTTTCCCCAAGGGTCAGTCCTGGGTCCACTACTCTTCTCTATCTACACCCTTGGCCTCGGTCAGCTCATAGCCTCACATGGCTTTCATTACCACCTGTATGCTGATGATACCCAACTCTACATCTCTGGCCCAGATGTCACTTCTCTACTCTCCCGGATCTCTGACTGTCTGTCCTCCATTTCCTCCTTCTTCTCATCACGTCTCCTAAAACTAAATGTGGAGAAAACAGAACTCATCATCTTTCCACCGTCCAACTCTACCCCTGCCCCTGATCTCTCTATCTCAGTCAACGGCTCTACACTCTCACCGGTCCCGCAAGTCCGCTGTCTTGGGGTAATCCTAGACTCTGCTTTATCTTTCAAACCGCACATCCAAACCCTCACCTCTGCCTGCCGCCTCCACCTGAAAACATCTCTCGCATCCGCTCATTCCTCGGCTATGCACTAAAAAAATGCTGGTCCATGCCCTTATCTCCCGCCTAGACTACTGCAACATCCTTCTCAGTGGCCTCCCAGCTAGCACCCTCGCTCCCCTCCAATCCATCCTTAACTCTGCTGCCCGTCTTATCCACTTCTCTCCTCGATACTCCTCTGCCTCTCCCCTCTGTCAATCTCTTCACTGGCTTCCCATTGCCCAGCGAATTCATTTCAAGCTACTAACCATGACCTACAAGGCTCTTCATGACCTCTCCCCTCCATACATCTCTGCCCTAATTTCCAAATATCTCCCCCCACGCACTCTCCGCTCCTCACAGGACCTTCTCCTCTGCTCTCCCCTTATCAGCTCCTCACACAGCCGTCTCCAAGACTTCTCCCGTGCTTCACCCACACTCTGGAACTCACTGCCCCAACACATCAGACTCTCCTCCACTCTCACCAGCTTCAAAATCAATCTGAAAATCCATTTCTTCAGGCTTGCCTATAACCTGCACTAACCTTGCTGTCACTACTTCCTCCACAGACATGTCTGCCCCTCACCTCCTGTCTCTTTCCCCCTCCTTGTAGATTGTAAGCCCTCGCGGGTAGGGTCCTCTCTCCCTCTGTCGTGCCAATTGTCATTATCCCTTATCACTGTACTCGTTTGACTTATGTAATGTATGTAACCCCCTCGAATGTACAGCGCCCTGGAATCAATGGCGCTTTAAAATAAATAATAATAATAATACAGGTGAGCGCGGTGTTCTCCATTCTGTTCTATGGGAGTTCTGAGTACAGGGGAGGCTGTGTTCTCCATTCTGTTCTATGGGAGTTCCCAGTACAGGGGAGCGGTGTGTCTGACTGCACTCCAGACTCCTGTAGAAAACAATGGGGAGTCATGTGAAAGCGCTACTGGCTCTCCATTCTGAGGCGACACTTTCAGGGGCCTGTTTCCGAGATGAGTGCGGGTCTCGGAGATGGGACCCGCACCTATAACTCTTTGATACTCTTAGGTATTGAGATACTGACACAGGAGAAGTTCTGACATAATTGTACCACGACAGATAAAGAACATGGAGACATTTAGGTGGACTTCACAAGCATAGCATTGGTTATTTAACACATTTGTGGATGCTTTCCATTTAAAGGGGTTGTCTCACCACGCAGTTTCACAGCCCCACAGCCGGCTTTAGAATCCTAAATGCTGTTCAGACTGTGGGTGGGTCTACAGCAGTGATCGACGACACAGCTCTGCTGTTTCTAGCTTTCCTTGTTACAATGACAATGAAAACAAGATATTTATAAAGTATATTACACCAGGCTGTAGGGCTCTAAAGGGACTTTACTTAGCTAAATGAGAAGCTTTCACAGTCCGATACTAGAGATGAGACTCTGCAAGACGTGGCTCGCCATGGATGGACTGAGTGGGTGACGACAGCTTAGAGCAATTACATTCAGTCCCCAGGATAGGGACTGTAGGTTTGTTCTTAAGTTGAATTTGTATACAAGTCGGAACAGGTAGATTTATTAAATGTAACTCCAGCCCAAAATGTTTTTTTTTTTTTTAGTTTTGGGTAGTGCAGGGAAAGGTTTTTACATTTGTTTTGTTGTCTGTGCCCCCGATAAGAAGATTTCACCTCATTTTCACCTAACGTGCTGCTTTGACATGCTGGAACTTGTCGTTCCACAGCTTCTATCTGCTGTTCAACATGAAACTACAAGTGCCAGCATGCCCCATAAGCCTCCGTTTGTAACTGGGGGACAGATGTAAGTCGGAACAGTGTAAGTCGAGGACTGCCTGTACAGATGAGAGAGAACCCGAGAAACTTGTGTTCACCGAGAGGAGATAAAATCTTCATCTCCTAACCATAGAAAAATCAACAAAGCAATGTATTTAGTAATATTCTTCATTTATCTGTCCCTACATGTTTAAATCTAGTCATCATAGTGAAAAGACTTCTTGAATGATTTATTATTATTATAGTAGTAATGTATATATCTAATATAGCTGCCTACATCCAAGGGGTCTATGTTGCGGGGTTGTAGAATTTAGAAGCTCTTGGCCTTTTTTTAGCGTTGGTTCCATTTATGATGAGTTCTGCAAACATGTAGCATCAGACTGGATTATTTCGAGGCCTCGCCGTCCTCTGCAGCTGCACCGTAGACCATGCTGGCGTTACTGATCCCGGCACACATGAAACTAGACTTGTACCCCTTCATGCAATGCAAATTCAGTGAACAAATCCTTCCTACTAACCCAGCTCACACCAATGATAACTGATCCTCCTCGTACTAAACATGGGCGCTCTCCACCCGTTCCTTTCTCTTTCCTAAACTTGCACATTTCTTTTCTCTCATTCTAATTTCCTTTTTTTATGATTATTTCTTCTCTTGCACTAACTCTGTTCAGCCTCCTCCATCTGCCTGTCTCACCATGTAACTATGCATGTCGGACCTCCTCTCCGGGGATCGAGCTTCCTTCTTTCTTTGATTCAGGTGCCTCACTCTTTCCTTTCCAGGTTCTTCCAGTTCTTTTAACATGTCAAACTCTGGAGATTTGTTCATGAGCGTGCAGTCTCTCAATGGAGATTCTTACCAAGGCGCCCAGGTTGGAGCCAACGTACAGTCACAGGTAGGGACCTTCAGATGATTTGGAGCATTTGTGGAGGAGGCTGTTGAAATGGATAAGGTTCTTTCATGTGCTTATAGATAGAAAAGATGACAGCCACAAACTCACTTAAAGGGGTTGTCTCATATCAAAGTTTCATAGGATGCATGAATGAAATAATGCTGCTTTGCTCTGTCACTTCCTGGTCAAGCTGTCTGTAATCAGCATATGAGCTCTGTGTATTCAGACTTCTGCTAATTAGATAAATCTCCTGCTGTCAGGACCAGGGAAGCTTCTGAGGTTAAGTAAACAGCAGTAATTACTGGCTTTTGTCTGAAAGATCAGATAACAAACAAGTTCTCACTGTCTGAAGTTCTGTGCTGGCCTGACCTGTGTGATGACATGACTCCCTGCTACCAGATAGAACAAACAGCAGGGGGGAGAAGTACACAGGTCGGTCACTTGGGGAACCAGAGAGAGCACAGAAGGTGATAAAATCACTTGTAGCTCCTTAACAAAAAAAAATGAACAACGCAGTATATTTGGAAAACATCTTCATGTAGTGTTCCCTACATGTTGAAACCTAATCTTTGTAGTGAGAAACCCCTTAAAAGGGGTTTCTCACCATTTGGTTTCAAAGTCACATGCAGCTTTTTATCCACTCTGCCTTGTCAGACTGTGGGTGGTTCTATAGCCGTGACAAGCATATTTAGCGTCTCTGTAATTAGCTGAAACATTACATCTCCTGTACTGCTCTTTGTGATCTTCAGTAATCAAATATACATGTGCTGTGAGGAGTGAAAACAATTGCTTATCTGTAAACAGAAGATAATCTTGTTAGAGATCATTAGTCTGCTCAGAGTGAACTTTTCCAACCCACTATGGTGACATCACTCCATGCTTTCTGCTTTAATCAGATAGCAGAGTTATGGTCAGGTAGCCATAGAAACCTGTGTGCACTCAGAACAGATAAAATCTCTCTTATAGGGGTTGTCTCACTATATTGATTCATCTTTCCTCAGTCCTGTGTTCTTGGTTTCATTTTAAATTCAGGTGTGTGTTTACTGGCTTCCACTAGGCTTCAGAAGAAGCCAGGTCTGTAGCTATAGCAACCAGTGCTGGCAGCCTATCAGAAGAGATTGAACAGGTCTGTAGCTATAACGACCTGAGGAGCTGATGCAGCCCATACAAGAGGGGATATTTTGGAATAGGTAGGACACTGTTAATGGACATATATTGCAAAGTGACTTGTTTTTGCAAGATCTTTAACATAAAAAGCAGCAATCCTTGTAGTGAGACAACCCCTTTAAGTAAAGTAAAATCAAAGGACCAATGTATTTAGAAAAAGTCTTCAATTACTTGCCGCTGCATGTTGAAGACTAATTTTTGGAGTGAGAGAACCCTTGCAAATAGAAAAATAAGGGTAGATACTGACTAAAAAGCGGGGTTTGTCAAATTTCCAAAGGCCGTTGATAATTGATATGGTCTTATGTCCTGGTCACACGTAATGTTGGAGTACTCATGCAGAATGGGGGTTTCCAACCATTTCATGGTTGTGTAAGGACCATTGGAGGTAATGCAAGGAACGCACGGCAAATTTGGGTTATAATAAATTACTGATCCAAGCTGAGATCTAATTGGAATTAACCCATTATCTTATTGCATCTGGGACTCTATAGTAAGTCCCATCACATTTGACACGAGGAACGTTCTTCTGGTCAAAAAGTTGACTTTCAGTACCATGCCACAGACTCCGCACTGTGTTAGGGCTTCAGTTATAATTCACAGATATGTAAACTGAACTATAACACTACAAGCAAAATTGAAAGTTGGTGATATGAAAAGATCACCCAAGTGGGAACTATGGCTCTAGTAGGTTTTCTAAGACATAGACCAAAATTTTCCAGATGGGAAACCAAAGAGGCTCGTGAACAATTCTAGAAGGCATGGTGGGCTCTTTGGGTTCTTTGATACTGATGTCTGGAGACCACATGAGATTTTAAGCTGACCTCACTATACGCGCGTCCAGATCTGTGCGGTCGTCACATAAAGTTCTGGAGGATGTAGAACTTTTCTAATGGAACGTGTGGACTCTCGATAGGCTACAAAAGGTTGAGAGATTTACTCATGGTTAAGTCAATTTCAATTTGATGTTTCCGAACGAGTTTGCATCTTTCTTACCAAACAAAATAAACAAGAAAGACAACTCTTCAAAAACTCCAATTTGGTAACAGGAGAGATACCGAAGAGCTGCCATAGAGAAGCTCACCGTATAGATGGCCCACTTGGTAGGGTCTGACAGATTGGTTGCTGCTGTTGGCTGCTTACAGAGGACGAATGAAACAATTGGGTTATCCCTTCCAAATTGATGAGGTCATATCCTGAAATTGGTTTTGACATTTCCTTGGTTTGTTTTCAATGGTTCTGGCTTGGTTTTATTTCCCAGTATCTCCTTATTTCTGACTCTTTATCTTCTGCACGTTTCCTGTGACTTTATCGTTCTTTCCCTCTCCTCTTTGGCCGTAGTCCCTGTTCCCCCGTTCTTACCATTACCTCGTTTCATCTCTTTCGGTGTCCCCATTATTTTCCATGTCTCCTACACGTTCCTCTATGTGTTGCGTCTCTGTCCTCATCACGTCTCGGTTCCCTCTCTTTACCATTAGTGTTGTCTGTCTTCCAGGTGGATACCCTTCGCCATGTTATCAGTCAGACAGGCGGATACAGTGAGACTCTTTCAGCGAATCAGATGTACAGTCCGCAGGGCATCAGTGTAAGTAAAAAAAAAAAACAATTAAAAAAAACCTTTTGTTTTCTCTGTCCGTTTCCCAATTATTTCGGGTCCACAGGGCCCTGACTGCCACATTGCACACACTTCTCTCCCTTTCATGGTCACCTATTCTGCTTTGTGCCGGTGAAGCCAGCGGCCAGCGCTCTACCCACAAATGATGCTCCGTGTAGGCAGCTGGAGCCCGAGCCTGTCACACGCAATCAGCTTCCTCGTGCCACCTGCGGCCACTTACAGTCAGCCGAAGGAAACGGCCAAACAGGTGACACGTAGCATGGCCGCAGCAGAACAAGTGTGGGCTCCATCTGCGTTAACCAGCTCCACGCCGAGGATTCACGCCGCCATTTGTACAACGGGAATTAATAAGGCGCCCCCTGACGTCCTATATCGAATTTGACACCCCCCCCCCCCTCCCCACTCTGCGAGATATTCTGCACATGCTGTGTTATTTTGCAATCACCATTATTGCAGCACATTTGTGCAGCCGCTCCACCACCGTACATGCATGGACCTATTTGTGTGTTTTGTTGGAGGACGGCGGAGAGGAGCAAACATTCCTGGCAGTGCTCGCGGCTGGGAATGACATGTAAATTCATAGCGACAAGCCGTGTCGTATGGAGTGAAATCAATAAGACAGACACAGGGAGAACGGCTGCAGATTTGGGACAGCAATCCAAATACATTTCTCAGATCAGCCATCCACCATCCAAAGGCCGTGACAGAGGGAGGGAGGAGGGGGCGAGATCTGACATAAACACAAGATGCACACAGTGCCATGGGAGGGGAGCGCCGCCGGCTCGCATAGGTACACAATTGTTTTCTTATTTTCAGCGCTACATTTGCTTGGTGGAGGATGTGAGCCCCGCGCTCTATCTCTGCTGTAACGAGTCAGTATTTAATTATACACATCGCAACATGAGGCTCCCTCCGCGCATTTGCATCCGAGCGTGCGAGCCTTGTGACATCCCCAATAAGCAGAGTGCTTCGCTAACAGGTATTGATTCATTGCATTTGTTATCAGCGCCTGTTTACTTCCCAAATATCCCCCCCCCAAAAAAAAAAAGTAAACCTGAAAAAACACTACTGATTTCTTAAATAAAGCATTCCGTTCGCTTCTGTTTACAAAGAAAAAAAAAAAAATTCTTTTGCAGCAAAATGTATCCCCGCTATTCTCATAATGAGTCCTTGGTTGTGATCACCATTTACTCGCTGCAATTGTAGGGATAATGGTGATTGTTAGTGAGAGAAATAACAGGTCAGATCATCCCCCGCAACCCTCCCCACCCCCCCACCCCGATCCAGGCAATCATTTTGCAGGGATATGCACAAAGAAATCCCGGATACAATTATTTTCTTCTTGTTTGTAGAAAATAATCTGGGAGAAGCGACGTGAATAACTAGGCTCCATTTACCTGCTGCCTTCCCGTTTTTGGTTGTTTATGCTCAGCGCGTTTTGGATCGTTGTTACGCCGTCTGGTTATAGTATATACGTTTATTATCAGTAATGAAGCAGAGGCAAAACTTCGAGCTCTTGGGCCCTAGTGCAAAAAGTGTTATTGGGCCCCCCAGTTACCATGCGCCATTTGCAATACTTATGTCTCCTTATGTGGTAGAAGGACTTTTGGGCCCCCTCAGGCTGCAGGGCCTGGTAGCGACTGCTACCGCTGCCCCCCCCCTGTAGCTACGCCCCTGAGCTGAAGATAAATCAAAGACTAGATTAAAACTGTAATTTAGTACAATTTACTACACCAGAGAGACCTGGGCTGGCCATACAACTTTAATAGGTATGGGTCTAACTCTTGTTCAGCGGCTCACAGAAGAATGATAAATTCATAGTAAAATATTCAAATTTTTATTGATATGCATTAAAACACGACCCAATTATTCAACTGACCATTTAGCCTCAAATCGCCTATGGATTATATACATTCTGTAAGGCTATGTTTCAGGGCTTAAACTGCGGGAGGGGGTGGGGCCGGCACTTCGACGGCCAATAGAAACCCATTACTAGCGGCGCGTATTACGCCGTAGAATGTGATGTCAATTATCTCCCCCCTCAGCGTCTTCGCGAGCAGGAAGGAGACGTAATCCCTAGATTCTCTATGAGAACTGGTGGATTACGTAATGACCAGGACGTTTTCAAGCCCCGTAACAGGCGCACTCCGGCGAATTTACGGACAATTTAATCCTGGTTAAGGCGTTGAACATAGCCTAACAGATAACAAAACCCCACTGATCTTGTAAGATGGGGTGAAGAGGGCAAACCTAGAGAAAATTACACGATTATTGAAGCACACATTATATATAATTATATATTATATATATATATTATATATATAATTATATATACATATATATAGTTATATATACACACACACACACTCTCACGGTTCTGTAGATATCCCCTCGAGATAAATCTGCAGCATGCTTCTAGGATGGACGACCATGGGACCACGTCTGGTGATATACCCCCTATGATCCTATGCAGGCGGAGCACCCGTCCCAAAAGGGGCGACCCCACCTCTCGTTGGCTTGTCCTACCAAGTAGACCACCGTACCACAGTCCAAAAAGTATTAATTTCTCATCCAAAAAGATCTGTCGTCACAGATGGATAAATAAGTCCGTATTCAATGACTGTCCCGATGCGTTTCCCCAAATTATTGGTTCATCAGGAGACTAAAAATAGGAAAACAAGATGTAGTTCTTTGATATATGAACAATGTGGATGATGGCCACTGTTCATAGGATCATGGTATGAAGAAGCCTAACTCTTGTTCAGCCAAGCACTATCCATCACTTCCCACCTACCCTCCATCCACCCCAACCCGCTCACCAACGTATTTTAATCCATCTTTCTCTATGTGTTGGTGACAATATGTGCAGGGAAGAGGCATCCGGCTGTAGATGTTTGTAGAGAACTCCAGAACTCGTATGTAAAAAATAATCCAACGCCCTTTATTCAAATCTCATTAATAAACTCCCGTAAAATCAGAAGAAAAAATTCTGACAAACATACATGTGTTAACGTCTACGCATTTCAAGCCACATAACCTTGTCTTAGTCACAACTTAGTCATTGAGTGCTATGATTTTACAGCGCATTCCCCGTCGCGTAGTTTGCACTCGGAGAAAGAAGTGAATGGGGACCAGTACGTACCTCTGATTACAGCCAGTTTATAGCAGCGCACCCACTACCCACCACTATACACCGTGTGAACACCCACTTATAGGCTCCATAGGCCCTTACAATTTAATGTCTTTTCCCGATTTTATACTACAAAAATAAAGACTTTTTTTTACATGTGTTAGCGTGTACGCGTTTCAAGACACATAATGACGACTTGGTCATTGAGTGCTATGATTTTACAGTGCATTCCCTGTTGAATTCTGTGTGCTCTGAGTACACCCTTGTACACATGCGTAGTCAGCTCGGCCGAGTATGCATGTGGTTTCAGTAGAGGAAGGGATGTAATGTCCATCCAAAATTTGTGGCCCAGGTCTATCTCACATAAAGGATACGAAACAAAAGAAAACCAGCTCACCGGTGTTGAAATAAGAATGAATGAAGATCCTTGCATAAATCAAATGAGATTCATAGGGATTTCAATGGACTTGGGACCAAGAAACACAGGCTTAGTTGTAGTAGTGATTGTTCTTCAAAACGTGTTTCGATCCTCCACCGCTCTTGCACATAAACTGATGGAGGAATAGTTGTCTATCTCTCCATCGATCTGAGTAAGAGTGGTAGAGGCTCAAAATGTGTCAAGAGACTTTGTCCTATCCCCCTTGAGAACAAAGGATTGAGCATCTTAGAATTCCAATTACCCAACCCTCCCCCATCATTTGATTGACAAATGCCAACCAAACACCTAATACACATTGGCTATTTGTCCAGACCCACAGAAATTAGTGATATTGGCCAACGTTGGTCTTCATTGCATGGCCAGCTCTAACCATAATATAGCATTATACCATATGTAATTGGTGACATTGGCCAACGTTGATCTTTATTGTATGACCAGCTTTAACCATAATATAGCATTATACCATACGTAATTGGTGACATTGGCCAACGTTGGTCTTCATTGCATGGCCAGCTCTAACCATAATATAGCATTATACCATATGTAATTGGTGACATTGGCCAACGTTGATCTTTATTGTATGACCAGCTTTAACCATAATATAGCATTATACCATACGTAATTGGTGACATTGGCCAACGTTGGTCTTCATTGTATGGCCAGCTTTAACCATAATATAGCATTATACCATATGTAATTGGTGACATTGGCCAACATCGGTCTTCATTGTATGGCCAGCTTTAACCATAATATAGCATTATACCATACGTAATTGGTGACATTGGCCAACGTTGGTCTCATTGTATGGCCAGCTTTAACCATAATATAGCATTATACCATATGTAATTATGGTTGGAAGAAGGCAATCAAAAGCTCAACCAAGGGTGGGAAGAAGATTTGGATAAGGGGAAGCTTATAGGTAATTTTAATACTTTTTTTTACCTTCTTAATCTAGAATATGGAACCTGTAAGACATGAACCAATTTGCCCAAAAATTAAACCTTAAACTCCTGACCCCAAATCACAACTGGATCTATATTCTAACAAGAATTATATATGTCCACAGAAGGGTACGACCACAACAATGGTTTTCAGTCGGTTTTTCAGACAGTTTTCGGATTTGAAAACAGACTGTCAACCATTCCCAAAGACTAGAAAATCCTCCCAGTAGTCGACACTGCGCAGATTTTCACACCGCCTGCGTTACGAAAAACTTGTAACATGCACAATCTTCGATGAGCGGAGAAAAGCCCTCCCCTTTCCCATTGACATGTTCATATTCCGTCCGAAAACCGGACGGAAGAATGAACATGTTCAACATGTGCAGTGGGGACTGCTGCACGGGTTTTCCATAGCAGCCCGTGTAAAATCGCAAACAGTCTGATAAAACCGGCCGCAAACCGGTGCCGTGGGGACATGTCCTAAGGGTATCTCGACATGTAAGGGTTTTTAGTCTTTCAGTCTGATTTTGGATTTTGAAACAATCTGAAAACTGTTAACCATCTCCATAGACCTTAATACAACATCTACCCAGTCGTCTACATCTCCATAGACCTTAATACAAAATCTGCCCAGTCGTCTACACTGCTTGTTTTTTCTGCTGGTCAGATTTCAAAACTGCCGACGTTAAGAAAATCTTGGAACATGCACATTCTTCTACCTGATTCCCGTCTGAAAATTTACTATTGGGGTACGTCCACACAGCAGTGGTAAAATGCCGGTCGGATTCTGCTTTTATTCCCCATCGCATACTGTGCACTCGGAGAAAGAAGTGAATGGGGGCCAGCACATACTTCTAATTACAGCAGGCGTATAGTGGTACGCAACCCTATATGCACCCAAGTTGGTTTTGGGAGTCTTATGGGCCAATCAATGCTCCCGGGGGAAAAGGATTTGTAAAGGAGCTCCAATAAGTAACACTGGGAGAGAGAGACGTCAGTGGTATAACATTGGTTATTGCTGTGGACTGGCCTGCCCGTTCCCCAGACCTGAATCCAATCGAGCACATCTGGGACATCATGTCTCGTTCCCACCACCGACGCCACGTTGCACCACAGACTGTCCAGGAGGTGACTGATGCTTTAATGCAGGTCTGGGAGGAGATCCCTCAGGAGAACATCCACCGGCTCATCAGGAGCATTCCCAGGCGGTGTAGAGAGGTCATAGAGGCACGTGGAGGCCACACACACACATGCTGCTGAGCCTTATTTCCTTGTCTTGAGGCATTTCCACTGAATTTGGATCAGCCTGAAACTTGATTTTTTACTTTGATTTCGATCATCATTCCAAATCCAGACTCCATGGGATATTCTTTGTGATTTTCATTATCATTTTTTTATTGTTCTCCGCGCATTCTACCATGTAATGAATAAAGTATTGCAGCTGGAATATTTCATTCATTGAAATCTAGGATGTAGGATTTTAGTGTTCCCTTTAATTTTTTTTTGAGCAGTGTATGTATAATATTGGTGCCTGTGGTACTATGGCCCCACCACAGTATCCATCCGGATAACTTTTTCAAGATATCTTCACGTTTACCACCAAATGAGGTCTTAATGGAACAGACCCTCTAAATCAGGGGTCCCCAACTCCAGTCCTCAAGACCCACCAACAGGTCATGTTTTCTGGCTTTCCTTCGCATTGCACAGGTGATTTAATTACTGTCTGCATTCTGTGTGAGCCTAAAAACATGACCTGTTGGTGGGTCTTGAGGACTGGAGTTGGGGAACATGTTCTAAATAATGGGCATATATGTTATTTGGGACATTAGGAGCTAACTTGTCACCCCTCGTTACTGTTAATAACATTGAAGTAATCTGAGTTTACTAGTCATCAGAAATATCACGCCAGTGATTGTCAATGCACCTAAAGACGGTGTTACCAGATAGACCGGCACAGATGTCCTGTTCCGTACACGGGGTGTAAGGTTTGAGCTCGGCAGTCTGCTAATGCTAAGGGATATGCAAATTGCAGCCGTTGAAACACACAAAGTTGAATATAATTATAAATGACCTATAACAACTTGTAATGCTCTTGAACACTTTCTCATTCTCCTACGTCCCCAGCCATCACTTTGTTTGTTCACAATGACCCCACGTAACATAAAGTGTGATTTGTGTGCATTAAAGACACGCCGAAGGGACAGGAGCAGATGATCTCGTGACATGGCAATTACAGTTCTGAGATAGATTGGACGCAAGAGAGGAGGGGACAAGACCGGGCCACTGTGATTACAGAGAGGCCGCCACAAAATCATAGGCTGGGAAATAAAAGGCTGCCAGGTTCTGCTTAGAGGTGGATCCAGACATTCAGGCAGTGTCCTTGACTCAAGGAACAGGCAGCATTAAGGAGAGGGTCACACCTTTCGTACAGCCCGGATAGCATTAGAGGCTTGCCTGATACAAGGTTCTAGCTCCGCTGCTCTGCGCGTATGAAAAAGAAAATAGCGGATTCTAGAATAGCTCTCTGAAGTCATATATTCTGTGTAAAATCCCACTTCAGGGGCATAGCTAGAATTCATAAGGCCCCAAATCAAAATGAGATGCCCCCCCTCCCCCACACCACCTTCTGACAAGAAACTGAAACCTCCGCATAAAAAGCAATCATTAAGGGGTTTTCTCATCTCAATAATTAGTTTTTAACATGTAGGGAAGGGAAATGAAGTCTGTTACCAAATACATTGCTGTTTTTAATTTTGCTTTGTTTAGGAGATCTACTGCACACAAATTTCTGTAGGTTACCAACCACCTATTTCTGCTCTGATTGCTCTAAGCTGCTGTCCGACCATGGCGAGTCACTCCCCGCTGAGTCTTATCGCTAGCATAGGAACTTGTTTATTTTGGTTAATGAGAAGCTCTCTATAGTCCTGTCCACTACAGATTATAAACCTCTTGCACTCATGTCACTAACAGGAAAAGCTAGGAACAGAAGAGCTGATGTGCTGGAAAAAGACAGACGTCATTCTACTTTGGTGTATTGCCCTATAGTGTTGATCCAGAGGAAGGCAAAACTCCCCATGATGTAGAAACCAATTGTCTAAATTTTAGGGAAAAATTATTCTTTCCCGACTCCAATCTGGCAAAGGGAATAAATCTCTGAATCAAACCCTTCTCCAGAATCCTGGTCACTATAACTTGTTATATTATTACATCTAGAAATGTATCCAGACCCCTCGCCAGAATCCTGGTCACTATAACTTGTTATATTATTACATCTAGAAATGTATCCAGACCCTTCTCCAGAATCCCGGTCTCTATAACTTGTTATATTATTACATCTAGAAATGTATCCAGACCCTTCTCCAGAATCCCGGTCACTATAACTTGTTATATTATTACATCTAGAAATGTATCCAGACCCTTCTCCAGAATCCTGGTCACTTTAACTTGTTATATTATTACATCTAGAAATGTATCCAGACCCTTCCCGAGAATGCCGGTCACTATAACTTGTTATATTATAAAATATAGAAATGTATCCAGACCCTTCTCCAGAATACTGGTTCACTCATAAATATGTTTATTATTACATCTAGAAATGTATCCAGACCCTTATCCAGAATCCCGGTCACTATAACTTGTTCTATTATTACATCTAGAAATGTATCCAGACCCTTATCCAGAATCCCGGTCACTATAACTTGTTCTATTATTACATCTAGAAATGTATCCAGACCCTTTTCCAGAATCCCGGTCACTATAACCTGTTACATTATTATATCTAGAAATGTATCCAGACCCTTCTCCAGAATCCCGGTCACAATAACTTGTTATATTATTACATCTAGAAATGTAAATAATTGTTCCATTTTTTTTTTTTTGTTTCAGGCTAACGGAGGGTGGCAGGATGCGGCCACCCCTTCGTCTGTGACTTCCCCTACGGAAGGACCTGGCAGCGTCCATTCTGATACCTCCAACTGAGCAGCCGGCTCCTGAATTTCTACTCTTGAAAGCCAGAATCCATCCCTTCCCTCTCACTCCAGATGGCCACTGTGGGAATGCAGCGAACAAAGCAACCTCTTTTGGCATCTCCATTAGAAACTCTCCAGTCTTTCATCAATACTCACATTGACTCCTTCACTCATGCCTACATTTCTATCATTGATTAAGGTTATGTAGGTTGTAGTCTTGGCCTATTTTTTTTTTTATTATTATTTTAATTTCTTAGCCATTTTTTTATTAATTTTTGGATGAGCAGGAACTTAGCTGCCAGTGTACGAAGCACTAATTACATTATCGATTTAAATGTGGCTGCACCTATGCACACAAACAGCCATGTTTAAACGATCCCCAAAAAAAATGCTATAACTGATTGTGGAATTACCGTAATTTGCGTTTCACACTCGGCTCCCCTCCGAACACGCTTAAATTATAGCTGAGGGCCAAAAATCCTGACATCCTTTGTTTCCTCATGCAGTAAAATGTCCTTTCGCAACAGGGGACTGAACCATGGCCACCGCCGCGCAGGTGACCTTCCATTTCTTCAGCATGTCCATCCTTCGACCGGCGACCTCTACCCTTCATACTTTGGTTCGTTTGTTCCAAGCTTTGATAAAAAATCAGAAATCATTAGAGATACAGGACCACGAGGAAACCCTTAATATACGTGGATAAAGTTTACTAACCAAAGGCTGTACATTATAAAGGACAATAAACTGATGTATTGCTACGAGAAGTAGTTCCAGCTACATATATCGTCAAAACGTTCTTCTACATTGACCTTCGTTCTACTCTTCAGACGACAGTTCTAGAAGCAGCTCTTCTGCTAGTCCACTTGGGGGTAAAAAGTACTATCAAGACTATCAAAATCTATGTACCCCTGGTTGTCAAACCAGAACTCCGTCCATTGCCCGTAATCTGGATTTGGATGTTATTCTCTTGACCGGTACAAAACCACAAGGACCTAATTGTTGTCATCGCTCGAAGAATGGTGAAGGCCACTGTTCTCCAGTTGAACTGTCCTGTGGACAGTGACTACTCCCTTTCTTCACACTCCAGTAATTGAGTGTTTTTTTTCTCTCCAAGGCTATTGCTCAACAGTATTTTCTTTTTTGCATCCGAACTGGTTAATTTTGCGTCACCTGGCCGTCCCCCAAAACTATGGCTGCTTCCAACTTCGAACCCTTCCGTCACATTGCAAACTATGGTTTGTCCCAAGGAATTTGTTTTTTTTGCCCAGCATTGACCGCCTTTCTGGACCTCAGTACATGACCGATTCCAATCTTCTTGTCTGGCCGTTCTCCACAAAGCACCTGCACAGGGTGTCATCAATCCACGTTTGATACCAAAAATCCGCATGTACTCGCACAGAGGAAAGACGGACACAGAGGGAAGTGCTCAGCTTTATTAACATTCACCGCGGTTTCACATAACTTGTGTATCGTCGATTGTTATATTTGAGATAAACATTTGATGCTGGATGTTCTTGTATATTCTGAAGAAAACAAAAAAAGACACAAGATAAAAAAAAAAAGAAGAAAAAAAAAAAAGACATCAAACAGCCAAAAAGTTGTCCTGGGGTTAATAATCTTTATTACTAAAAACAGATAAAAAAAAAATATCTTTAAAAAAAAAAAAAAAAGTCCAGTTACAGAGATCAAACCCGTTAAGCATGGAAATAGGTTGCTGATTTCTATTTTATGTCTTTCATATTTCTTGCTTAGTTTTAACACAAAAAAAACAAAACTACCTACATGTGATTTTTTTTTTTTTTTAATTTTTTTATTTTAATTTTTTTTTAACACCGCGCGTTTGTGAGTTATAACGCAATGCTAGATAAATGTAGTTGGGCACCTTTTTAGTTATTGTTTTGATTTTTTTTCTAAGGGGTGGGGTTCGCGGGCGGGCACAGGGTTTGGGGCAATTTTTGGGATTTTTTCATGGTAAAGGGTTGGGGGCATTTTCCATATATGACCCCTTTACGGCCAGAGTAGTCTTGACTTATATGCTGTTATTTGCCCCCCCCCTCTGGCAGAAACGGGGTTAAAGAGGCAGACTCCAAGATTCTGCTGGATGAACCCATTTTGTAAACTAAAGTTAAAAAAAATAAAAAGCAAAAAAATTATGAAAAAAAAGTTGGAAAAAAAGTTGGAATAGTTAAACCTTAATAGGTACATCATAAAATGTACATTTAATAACTTTTCTGAGAACCAGAAATAAATTCTTTTTTTCCTGTTTTCAGTTCTTATTTGTTTCGGAGCATGTGATGATTAAAATGTGAGAATTCCTGATAAGGTGACGAGTCATTTTCGGAAGCCTTTCACTACGAGGTCAGTGGCAATTACAAGGAAAGTAGGGGGTATTTTGAGGTTCACACAGAAAACTGCCGTGGATTATTTGAAAAGAAGAGAACTTGCCCTCAAAATGATGGTGCTGAAGGCTATGGGTATACATTGAAGGCTATGGGTATACTTGTTGAAACCCAATAATCTCGAATTGTATATTTTTCTGTGTTTTCCTATCCCCAAGATTACAATTGAAAATTGGCCAGTATTACAGTGCCTTTTAGCTTAAAGAGGTTTTGCCACAATCTCATTTCATAGCTCCTGCATCCAGCTCTTCAGCTCTGTGTGCTCAGAAGGGGGCGTGTGTGATTTGTTTGAATTGCATATCATGTGACCCAGCAGGATGACATCACCAGGCCTTTCCTCTCTGTAGTCAAAGAAAGGTCTGTTTATGTAAACCATTGTGAGTAGCTGAGAGGTAAAGTTTTTGCCTCCAGGCACAAGGGTCCTAGGTTCTAATCCCTGCAGGAACCAAACCTGTGTTTTTTGTTTCTCTTTATCAATGCACAGACCTGATTGAGGTTTATTTTATTATTTATTTGCACTGTTTGACTAATTACTAAGGAGCACAGAGGACGGGAGTAGAATGACAGCACCTGGGGTTTGAACACTCAGTAGCTGCCTGAGAGGAGAAGTAATATCTGAGCATGTCTGACCAGGACTGAGGAGCTCTCAGCCCTGGTCGTATCCCCTGGAGACGAGCTGTAAACAATGGATCAGTAAAGAAGCAGCTAAAACAAAAACGGTGCAGATTTTTTTTAATGATGATGAATAGTGAAAATGTTTGTTACTTCATTTCCAAGCTTCCCATGTTAATTCTACTTCGTGGCAAAACCCCTTTAAAGGGGTAGTCTCACTATCTTGCAAAAACAAGTCACTTTTCGGTATGTGTCCTTTAACAGTGTCCTACCTATTCTGAGATATCCCCTCTTGTATGGGCTGCATTAGCTCCTTAGGTCGCTATAGCTACAGACCTGTTTGATCTCTCCTGATAGGCTGCCAGTGCTGGTTGCTATAGCTACAGACCTGTTCTCTCCGGATAGGCTGCCAGCACTGGTTGCTATAGCTACAGACCTGGCTTCCACTGCAGCCTAGTGGAAGCCATTAAACATACCCGTGAATTCAAAAGGGAGACCAAGAAAACAGGACTGAGGTAAGATGAATCAATGTAGTGAGACAACCTCTTTAACGTGACCAGTTTATCCATTAGTAATCCATTTCTTATGGAGGAGGATGGATGACTTGTGACAAGCTCTTACATTTAAATTGGTTTAATTGCAGAAATATGTAAAACATGTTATGACATATGTAAGTGTTCACTCATGTTCAGCCGCCATCTTGGCCCGGCCTGCGGGACACACTCGCTCTGGGATCGCCGCTTTGGTAAACGGAACAGCAAGTCGACACAGGATTCTCTTGAAGTCTGGCCTCCGCCAGCTTTATTCTTCAACACAAACACATGTACAGCAAACAAAATAAATCCTAGGCCGTCCAGCCACTAACTAAACGTACAGAGAGTCCCTCTCTAGCAGTGGTCTGGGTCTACTACCCAGCCCCACAAACATGTACTCACACTGTACAATATAGTCCTTGGGTCTGGCTTCTCTCAAGCTTAGGGGGGAAACACCCAGGATACTCTCCTAGGCAGGGCCTACACACGTCCTCCACTGACTGTGAGCCACACTCCCCCCTTGGTACACTGAAGACCAGACTATTTAACAGACCTCTAGGTTGGACAAGCAGCTGAGCAACTCTCCTAATTACCACCTGAGTAATTAACTCCTGGTTACCCTTGCCAGACTGCTGGCCTTCCTCACTGACAGCCAGCAACTTGGTAACCCATACCTTGGAACTCAGCTGCTGCAGAACATCTAGTGGCGGAGAAATGCGATCTTCTAAGGTCGCACCGCCACATACCCCTCCACTTTGATAAAGGCTTTAGGCCTTTTCCCCTTGCACAAACCTTCCTCCAGGGTAAAAGCACCTATTCTGGGATATCCATCCCTGCAAGACACTCAGCAGCTGGTTTACTTTGAAGGACACAGTACAGGAGTCATCCACCAACCACCTACTTATCCTCTTTTCCCAGCTACCTGTGACCTGTCGCTCATCCCAATTAACACCTATGTTGTATCCTGTTGCTAAGGACAACGCCTCCCTAAGCAGGATTATGCTATCCTCTTGTTCCTGAGTCCTGGCTGATCTATCACTACTGGTTCTCTCTGAACTTCTATCTGTTGCCCAGGGTAACCTCTTTCCTACATCCTCCGATGCTAAAACCAGGGAGTCCATACCCCGATCTACCGCAGGTTCCCAGCACTGACTCAGGCTATATTGGGCAACCGCCAGGTCACAATCCTTTCCTTTTCCCAACCCAACAGAGCTGGAGTTTGTCTTTGCACTAACGTACAACTCAGCGACTATCCTAGGAGTGTCTCTACCACTCACCACAGGTAGCAGCATTTTCCTACCATCTGCCTGACTGTTCCCTACTAAAGACCCATCAGGGCACTCGCCATAATCCTGAGACATTCCCATACACTATTCTTCACTGATCACCTTCATGTCTTGTAGTTCTGAGTCTGCAGGACCACCCTGGGGCCTAGACTTCTCTTCACTACAAGACCCTTGGACCTCACCTACCATCACATGGGAACTGCCAATCCCATGTACTTGACCCATGTTCCCTATTTCAGCAGGTGCACGCGGACCTATCGTACCCCTGTTCTGTAACATTAGAAACCCGGCTGTATTGCATCTTACCATGGGGAGCCTGGTCTCCCTTACTGCCTACCTAAATCTTCACTGCATTATCTGTCATCTCACAACCATCTGTTTCTTCCCTCGTTTTCCTCTGTACCTCACTAGTGCTTGGGCACCTACTCCCCTCGGCTGTGTCTAGCAGCTCCCAATGGGGAGATTCTTCCTCCATATCTCCGGTACCAATTACCCCGGAAGAACTCTGTGTCCGTTAGAACTACTCCTGCACCTGGCATGCTATAAGGCTCATCTGGTACCTTAGAGTCAATACTGGACTCTTGTACACGGTTCACACCCTTCTCCATCTCGGAGTCTGCTATGTCTATGGTGCTGCTTGGGGACACGTTTACCACCTGGACCCCAATTACTTCACACCTACTAGCAGGGCAACCACGCTCACTCTCTAGCCTTTCCCTGTCATGTACCACACTTGCAGGGTGTAGCTCTGGCAACACATTCACCTCTTCTAGATCCCTAGTAGCAGAAGGCACTTGGTTGCTACTAGAGAGGACATTGGTTTCACAAGAAATGACAACACATTTTCCTTCATGGCCATCACTTCCGGGACTCATAACTTCTGCTATAGCTGCCAGTTCACACTGGGCACTACCCTGAGTTGTACTAAGGTCACAAACCACAGGGACTACATTACCTGCACTACTTGTGCTGTTGTCCACCACTACCACTGGGGGTGCATCTGCAACCTGAACGTTACACTCACGTTCACACAGTGCGCTCTGGTCAGTGGTAGACCCATTGACCATCTGGAACCCAGGAGCTTCACTTACAACTGCAGGGCATTCATACTCATAACTTTTCCCCACTGCAAGAGCATAGGATACCTCGTTGCTACTGGCAACCACCTTAGCTCCCCTGGAGATGACTGTGTTAACCCCTTTCTCCTGGTTATCTCTCACAGGACACACCTCCTCTGCAGTACTCCTAGCGCTGTTAACCCCAACCTCTAGGGGCATACTTTAGCTAGATTGCCCTCCTGCTGGAGCCGTCATTCCTAAGGAAGCTAGTTCACTATCTACACTAACTTCATTATTGTCCAGGGACACCCTTCCCTGGACACTTCTCTCATTAGCTCTGTCTAACGGACTTACTGCAGTCATGTGCGAGGATGTTTCCTTCACATCCCCCGCAGGTGCAGCAGACGTCTGACTGCTACTGGCACCCTCCTGTTCAGACAGAGCATTTTCCACAAAAATAACATTTTCAATAGACAACTCAGTATGCAATACATTGAGTCCATCAGACTTGACCAGTCCCACCCCAACAGTCCGGCAACTGCTTCCTGGAGTCTTCTGGCCTGGCGGCACCTCTGGACCTCCGTCCAGCCCGGCCAAGTCCTCACACAATTCATGTGTACGTTTAACAGTGTCACTTGATGTGTCATTAGTAACAGGAACAGTCTTACCCCATTCCAGTCGGGTCTCCATGCTTTGGACAATGTCCCTGGACCTTCTGGACACATCTTGGTGACAGTCCTCATCAGACAGAGGTGGGATTCCACCCACCTGGAACTCCCGGATCTGGGGCTGTGATTTCTCTGGCTCCCTGCTGAGAAAACAGTCAACAACACCTCCTGCTGCTGTGGGACACCTCCAGCTGGACTTCCTCTTCTGCACGGTGGCAGCAGTTCCCTGTGGATGAAGTTGGTTGCCCTTGGAAACAGCAGCATGTAGGTCACTTAGGGACTCCATTTCATCTGGGCGTACATTTATCACATCCTGTTTGGCATTTAGACTGCTAATCAGTGAGGAGTCGCCCCCCCCTGTTCTTAGGGACTTTAACAGAGGACAATTCCGGCTCTTCTCTTTTAAGCAGTGGCACAACAGTCTCTGCAGGGGGCACTTTCCCAGTCATGGCGCTCTCTCCACCTGGCGCCACCTCTACTCCCCACAACTGCCAGAAAAGCGGAAAGTCTCTGCCAAGTATGATTTCCACCCGCAGCCCCTCATATATCTCAAGCACATGATCGATAGCCCCAAGACAAGACTCAAAACATATAACCACAGTATCACCAGGTCCTGGTCGGGTCCTCATAAAGGGTATTACTTCTGGGTCAATTCTGGAGACGTTCTGCCGACAGTCCAGATCAACCTCAAATGGGATCCCACCCACTCGCCATTCCAGGGTCCTTACTAGCAGTTTCTCATACTGGCCTAAACCAGACTCTTTCTGCGGAAGAGATGGGTTGCTCCTGGCAACAACAGAATACAGGTCTCTTTTTGATTTGCCTTTGCCCCGCCTGGGCTTTGTTTGGTTAAGGTAAGGAGGTACAGCTTGCTGGGAGGTCCTGGGGTGTACGAACTCACACATGACCAGCCCTTCCCACCAGGAATTTGGTTGGTTATGGTCATCTGGTGCTGCTTGTCGGGTGGTCCCGGGGTGCACTAACTCACAAATGACCTGCCCGCATCCTCCACCATATGTAAGCGTTCACTCATGTTCAGCCGCCATCTTGGCCCAGCCTGGGGGACACACTCGCTCTGGGATCGCCGCTTTGGTAAACGGAACAGCAAGTCGACACAGGATTCTCTTGAAGTCTGGCCTCCACCAGCTTTACTCTTCAACACAGAAACACATGTACAGCAAACAAAATAAATCCTAGGCCGTCCAGCCACTAACTAAATGTACAGAGAGTCGCTCTCTAGCAGTGGTCTGGGTCTACTACCCAGCCCCACAAACATGTACTCACACTGTACAATATAGTCCTTGGGCCTGGCTTCTCTCAAGCCTAGGGGGGAAACACCCAGGATACTCTCCTAGGCAGAACATGCACACGTCCTCCACTGACTGTGAGCCACACTCCCCCTTGGTGCACTGAAGACCAGACTATTTAACAGACCTCTAGGTTGGACAAGCAGCTGAGCAACTCTCCTAATTACCACCTGAGTAATTAACTCCTGGTTACCCTTGCCAGACTGCTGACCTTCCTCACTGACAGCCAGCAATTGGGACCCAACTTGGAACTCAGCTGCGCAGAACATCTAGTGCGAGAAATGCATCTTCTAAGTCGCATCGCCACACATAATAACAGAAATTTGTACATTTAACAGTTTAGGTAGCCCCATAATATGGAGTAGGTGGGAGCAAAAATGTAATCAACATTTGGGAGGTATCTCCGTGTAATCAAGAAGATGTTAAGACTTCTAAATCACCTATAGCCAAATTGACCAAACTTTCTTAAAATATTTTCTCCTTTTAATCATGAACGATACAAAAAACAGACAACAGTCTTAAAGTCATAGGAAGGTGCAATACTTATCGCATTAAAGCGTAGTCCTATTTTCAATGGTATTAGAATAGATAGCTGGAGGCAGGAGCCGCCGCACAACCTGCACGTTTGAAGATGAATCTTATCAGTGATAAGAGTTCATCTTCGAAACTCGCATGCTTGATAAAAAGTTCATTTCGAAACATGCCGGGTTGCGGAGGCTCATGCCTCCCCATCCTATCTATACCAATGAAAATGGACTACGCTTTAATGCGATAAGTATTCACTTTCCTATGATTCTAAGACGTTCTGTTTTTGTATGTTCATGATTAAAGGAAAATATTTAAGAAAGTTTGGTCAATTTGCTATTTTAATATGCGAGCTATGAAGACTCGCATTCCGACTGAACATAAAAGGTGCTACGATTGCTTATAAATAATAGGTTATTGTGTATTTGAGAAGACTTCTAAATCACCTAGAAAAAAACAAGTAGCCAGCTAGTATCGCTGTGCACTGCACTGATGAGGGGCAAAACCCAGAAACAGCTGTCTGCAGATGGATGATACTGGCTTGGCTGATATCCCTTTTTGCTCTCTAAAGATTCAGTGAACCGGAAGCAAATTGAGGATTTGTTACATCCAATAGAAGGCGCTTGAGCTTTTCAGCTTCTTTCCCATAATGCCTTGTGATATACTAGAAGAAACAAGACATAGTAAATGTATACACAAAAAGAATAGGGGTATTCCTCTAGTATCTCAGGGGTAGTTTACATAAAATTAAAGGAGTTATCCATTTGAAAAAAAAAATTGCAATGTGTTGGGGCCAGGGTGATCCAAAAAAAAGAAACTTGATTCTTGACTGGCGATTTGGTTCTCATCTAGACACGCTGATGAGGCTCCACTGTAATTGAATGAAGAGCGAGGCTCTCCTCTGTGTCGGCACAAGAACCCGAAACGTCAAGAAGAGCGGATCACTGGGAGCTCTGAGTGGCAGCGGTGGGAAATGGTTCTTTCTATTTTTGGACCAGCCTAGCCCCAATGCAGTGTCATTTTTTAATGAACAGCTCCTTTAATTTTCTGTTCAAAATTGAGTTTGGAGATAATGTCCATGTCCACAAAGTATTGTATCTGGAAAACTGATCTTCTCAATCACTTTAGCCTTCTTTTCAGAAGTGCCAGAAAGTTTCTTATTCACCATGATGGCTTTAGTTTCACATGATCTAGGTTAATCACAGGAGTCTTCCATGTCCCACTGTTGTAATTCTCGGAGCCCAAAACATAAATGATATTTTTTGGGTGTATTTGGGGACATCAGGAACATGTCTACTAAGTGATGGTTCAAGGGGTATTCACAGAGCGAGATATGTGTCTGACTATGAAAGGTTGTAAAAGTGTATCTTGAAACGGATCTATGGCAAGTCCACCAAATCTATGATAATGAACCCTTGGCTTCACAACCTCTGAAATAATGGGAGACTTGTAGCAAGCTCTGATCAGTTAGCCTCTCCCATTTCAGTTATTTTTATAGAAGAAATATGACCTAATCAACACACAACGCTTTGCTTTATGCAAAACAATCAGTGAGGTCTGAAAGTCACATAAATCCTCACACCGACCAATTTTTTGGTGGCTTTCCCCAAGAAGAGATTTTCCCTTTTCTAAGCCACCCTTGGCTCTCACCCAGCCAACCAGTAAGTTCTGCTATGCACTAATGAGGGGCAAATACACCGAAACAGCTGTCTGTAGATGAACTTAACTGGTTTGGCTCAAATCCCTTTCACATTAAAAGGCTCCTGTGACCTACATGTGAACTGAGGATAACTACATCCAATAGAGTTCACTGTGGAGCTCCTCAGCTCTTATCCCAGAAGCCTTTGCTGTATGCAAAACAGTCAGTGAGGTCTGAAAAAGCACATAAATCATCACACCGACCAATTTATTTGGTGGCTCTACCCAAGGAGAGATTTTTCCCCTTTCTAAGCCACTTTCGCCTTTCACCCAGCCAACCAGTAAGTTTTACTCTGCACTAATGAGGGGTAAATACCCCGAAACAGCTGTCTGCAGATGAACTTAACTGGTTTGGCTCAAATCCCTTTCACACTGCAAGGCTCCTGCGAGCTACATGTGAATTAAGGATAACTACAATCAATAGAGTTCACTGTGGAGCTCCTCAAATCTTCTTCCAGAAGCTTTTGCTTTATCCAAAACAGTCAGTGAGGTCAGAAAAAGCACATAAATCATCACACCGACCAATTTATTTGGTGGCTCCACCCAAGGAGAGATTTTTCCCCCTTCTAAGCCACTCTTGCCTCTCATCAAGCCAACCAGTAAGTTCTATTCTGCACTGACGAGGGGCAAATACCCCGAAACAGCTGTCTGTAGATGAACTTAACTGGTTTGGCTCAAATCCCTTTCACATTATAAGGCTCCTGTGAGCTACATGTGAATTGAGGATGACTGCATCCAATAGAGTTCACTGTGGACCTCCTCAAGGAGAGATTTTTCCCTTTTCTAATAAAAACAGAAAATTGTCGAATTTCAGTTTACATAGCTCCATATTATGGAGCCGGATGAAGCAATATTTGAATCAACATATAGGATTTACCTCCATGTAGTCAAAAAGAGGTTTAGACTTTTAAATTAACCTTCTTAATTTTATGTTGACATTTGGGTTCAGAGATTATTCCCATGTCCACAGACTATTGTGTCCGGGGAGACAGATCTTCCCAAACAATTCAACCTTCTTTTGACCCGTTCAGGCCACAGACCGTTTTGGACCGAAAGACGCAGCCCCATTTTTCAAATCTGATCTATGTGAATTTATGTAGGAATGACCTTTTGATACTTTTACCTATCCATGTGATTCAGAGAATGTTTTCTCATGACACATTGTGCTTTGGGTTAGTAATACATTTTTATCCATACGATGCTTGTTTATTTGTGAAAAATATCAAAATGTTTTGAAAATTTGGTAAAATTTTTCAAAATTAAAAAATTTCTCTGAGACAGTTATACCACGTGCAATGGTTTATAACTAGCATCTACCAAATGTCTACTGTAGGTTGGTATCATTTTTACATGTCTTTTTTACAGCAGTAGGGGGCTTTAGAAATTTCGTAAAACAATGTTCACATTTAAAAAAAAACAAAACAATTAGTAATTTTTTATGGATCATTCCTATTCTGATGTGGCTTTAAGAGGCTAGTATGTTAGCTACCCCCCATTAATGAGGGCATCGAAGAAATTGCACCCCTTAAACTATTCAAAACAGCATTTAGGAAGTTTAACCCTTTAGGTGGTGAACAGAAATTAAAGCAAAGTGGAGGTAAAATTTTAAAAATTCACTTTTACTGAAGACTGTCAATTTTTATTCTATGTTCACTGGAACACGGAAATGCAACTCCACATTGATTCCCTTAATTCTGTTATCCTATATGTGGCCCTAACACTATTTTACTCACCCTACAAGCCTCCGAATAGGAGGAGCACCCACTGGACTTTGGGGTCTCATTTTCATTATGATTTTATTTAGCATCATGACCTTTTTTTTGCTCTTCATTTTTACAGCATTCGCTGTCCAATATAAGAGACATAATAACTTTACTATTCGGGTCGGTACAATTACAATGATATAAATTTTATATAGTTGTTTTTATGTTTTATTGCTTTACACAAAAGAATACATTTGTAAAATATTGTGTTTTTATATTGTCATAATCCAGCAGCCATAAGTTTTTTTTTTTTTTTCCGTATATGTTGCTAATTAAGGGCTTGTTTTTTGCGGGATGAGTTGAGGTTTTCAATGGTGCCATTATGGGGTTCATATGATGCTTTAATCATGGTTTATCAAGGTTTTTGGGGGGTGGGATTAACAAACTGCAGCAATCCTTAGCAGTGTTTTTTATTTTTTACAGCAGTCACTGTGCAGTATAAAGACATGCTAGCTAGCTATTTGTTTTATGTTTTACTGCTTTTACACAATAAAAACACTTTTATTCAAAAGGGAAAACACGCTTTTGCATCGCCATAGTCCATAACTTTTTTTTTATTTTTCTGTGTACAGAGCTGTGTAGTGGCTTGTTTTTTGCAGGGTGAGTTGATGTTTTTATTGGTTAAAGTTTTTTCAGGGGAAAGTAATTTTTGATCACCTTTAAATACATTACTTGCGAACCAGGGTGAAGAAAATACAGCCGTTTTGGTAGATTTTTGTTTTATTTTTAGCAGCTCTCGCCATGTAGTGTTCTTGACAGGTTAGTTTTAGTGTGTGGGTGGTGATGATTATGGCGATACCCAATTTATATAGTTTTTTTTTTAATGTAGTAGAACTTAAAAAGAAAGTGTTTTTATTGTGTTAATATTTATGCATCACTGTCTTGTGATAGCCATAACTTTTTATTTTTCCATAATTTTGTTAAGGGTTTTTTTTTATTTGCAGGATGAATTTGACGGTTTTTGTTTTGGAACTGTGCCTTATGTGGTTTATGACTTTTTGATTGGTTTTGTATTTTTGTGCTGGCGGATGAAACAAATCTGCAAACTGCAGCTTTTAGTGTTTTTTATTTTTTTTACATCGTGGCACCGTTAAAGACAGGTGACAGATTTGTTTAGGTTTTAGCTTTACGCAATGGAAACATATTCAGGGAAATTTTGCTGTATAACATTAACTGTTTTTTTTATTTATTGTGTTCAATGTGAAGGGCTTGGCGGGGGTGTGTTTTTATTTTAAGTTTTTTAGAAATATTTTTTCACCTTTTAAAACATATTGGAACCAGCGTTAAGAAAAACAGCCTGTTTTGAGTGATCTTGTTATAATTTTAGCAGCCCTTCGACCATGCAAAGTGGATTCCATCACGAACATGCTCGCCTTAGCATTTGGGCACCTCCCCCCTTTGTCAAGCTTGACAAAGTAGTCCCCGAACGTGGGGGACTGTGCCTCCTATTCCTACTGCTGAGAGGCGAGCGAGGTTCCGAGAGAGATACAGAGTATCCAGATAGGAGAACCAAGCGGCTATCCGCAAGAGAAAGTACCCAAGAACAATCGGTCGAGCACAGTGAGTTCAGCTTGAATCTGCGTTCATGAGGTAATAGACACAATATTATTGGTCGTTTAAATTCTTAAAAAGGCAAATACAATACAGACGAGCGAACGATTCCATCAAACTGTGTACGAACTTTGACTACATACTAACTGCAATAATATACGCATGTGACAAGTGCTGAATTGTGGAACTTTTTAAGTATCAATGTTAAGTGCACACGTGCAAGCCCATTAAACTAAAGCTAAAAGCAAATGCCACTAAGCCTTCTTTGTTATCCTGGAATCCAAGATTGTGTTATAACATTTTTCTTTCTTCACGTCACAGACAGCCCCCAAGACTAACAAAGGCTTCTGGGCTGTCGGGGGAAACCATTGGAGCCTGCGATCAACGCGCTGTGGGTTCCGATAGTGAGAGGGGTAGCCCTCTCCCTCGGTCTTTCCCTTAGCATTAATGGCAGCACAGGCAGTGCACTTATACAGCTGAATTCGTTTTTTTTGATCGTGCAGGCTCCATCCGTGAGCCTGCATGATCTCGAGGACATGGCGGCACGGCTTGTTGCAGTAAATGACATGCAATCAGGACGTACCAGTATATCGTTTTGCATGAAGGGATTTAAGAATGCTAAAAAGTTTCGTTGACCATTATTCGAGAGGGCTCTAATTGTAAATAATAATAATCTTTGTATAGCAGCAACATCCGCAGCACTTTACAGTTTAGACTGTAAAAGTGCAGACAAAAATCACACATTACACAGTATAAAGGTACTTACAGATCAGACACAAGGGGCGACATGTCCCAACACGCCAACGCCAGTTTTTTGGTCAAAACCACTTTTGACGCCATATTCTTGTCGTAAATGAACTGTCGTACACCAAAAATAGGCACATTATACACCTGGCACGACACTTTGTAATGCGCCTAACTATGGTGCGCCCCCGTCGTGCAATGCGCCTATTGAGGCGCATTACACATACTTACCATGTATGATATGCACCGCAAAGTTACCGTCTAGCGCCTTTTAGGCGCATTAAGGTATACCTGACGCCAGTTTTTAGAAAGTATCAGACTTTCAGGCGCACTTTACACTGATTTAATGTGCCCTAAAACTGGTATGGATACGCCACTTTTCGGACATCTCACCCAAGGTGTGAGGGCCCTGCTCACAAGAGCTTACAATCTATTAGTGTGTATAGGTGAGACGAAGGATGAGAAGTGCTTGGTTTTCATAATGGTCTGACCATGTTACATAAATATACGGTGGTTTACATGAAAAGTGGATGAACCTGCTGTACATCTATATACAGAAGTGCCTTTGACTGCCCAAGTGCAGGGAGTGACAATGTGTGTGACAGAAAGCCGAGGGGTTAGCAATTAGGGCTCTTGATCGGCCTGCCTGAGGAGATATATTCTCCGCGCATGCTTAAAAGTATGAGCATTATGTGTTTACCTGATTGTAAAGGGTAGCATGTTTTAGAGAACTGGTGCAGCATGTGCGAAATCTTGGAGGCAAGCCTGGGAGGGTTGGATGATTGAGAGCACAGACACCAGGTAGAGTGGTAGACAGAGATTGAGGGTAGCGTGTGGGAGAGTGGGTAGGGGTGGTAGAAAAGAGTGAGGAGGAGATGTAGGGGGGTGCAGCAGTGTTGGAGGAGGAGAGGTAGGGGGTGCAGCACTATGGAGAGACCGGGTAGGGTGGTAGACAGAGATGAGGGGCAGGAGATGAGGTGGTGGAGCGCTGTGGAGAGATCGGGTTTGGTGGTAGACAGAGATGAGGGAGGAGATGTAGGGGGTGCAGCACTATGGGAGAGACCGGGTAGGGTGGTAGACAGAGATGAGGGAGGAGATGTATGGGGTGTGAAGCGCTGTGGAGAGGGCGAGGTGTAGGTGGTTAGATGGAGATGTAGGGAGGAGAGTGTAGGGGTTCGCACTGTGGAGAGACCGGGTAGGGTGGTAGACAGAGATGAGGGAGGAGATGTAGGGGTGCAGCACTGTGGAGAGACCGGGTAGGGTGGTAGACAGAGGTGAGGGAGGAGATGATGTAGGGGAGAGCAGCACTGTGGAGAGGAGACGGGTAGGGTGGTAGACCGAGATGAGGGAGAGATGTAGGGGTGTAGTCTGTGGAGAGACCTGGTAGGGGGTAACCGAGATGAGGAGGAGATGTAGGGGGGTGCAGTGCTGTGGAGAGAGCGGGTAGGGTGGTAGAGAGAGATGAGGGAGGAGAATGTAGGGGGTGTAGTGCTGTGGAGAGACCTGGTAGGGTGGTAGACCGAGATGAGGGAGGAGCTGTAGGGGGTGCAGAACTGTGGAGAGACCTGGTAGGGTGGTAGACAGAGATGAGGGAGGAGATGTAGGGAGGAACAGCGCTGTGGAGAGCTTTATGGGTGTGAGTGATGAGTTTGTTGTATTCTGTACTGATTGGGCGACCAGTGCAGTGACTGACACAGGGTAGAGGCATCAGTATAGCGGCTGGAAAGAAAGACGAGCCTGACTGCTGCATTCAGGACAGATTGGAGAGGGGGGAGTTTACAGAGAGGGAGACCGGTTGTCAGGGAGTTACAGGAGTCAAGACAAGAAAGTATAAGGGCGACAATAAGAGTTTGAGTTGTTTCCACAGTGAGAAAAGGACGGATTCTGGAAATGTTTTTAAAGGTGCAGGTATTATTTATTTTTGAGCGCCCTTGGTTCCAGGGCGCTGTACATTCAGGTTTCATACATAACATAGGTCAAACAAGTACAAAGGTGACAAATTAACAACTGGTACAGAAGGAGAGAGGGCCCTGCCCGTGAGGGCTAACAGTCTACAAGTAAGGTGGTAAGAGACAGAAGGTGAGGGGCCGACATGTTTGTGGGCGGTGTACCGTGGTGGGGTTATTGTTGGTTATAGGCTCCTGAAGAGATGGGTTTTCAGGTTGCTTTTGAGGCTGGTGAGAGTGGGGGAGAGTCTGAGGTGTTTGGGGCAGTGAGTTCCAGAGTATGGGTGAAGCACGGGAGAAGTCTTGGAGACGGTTATGTGAGGAGCTGATAAGGGGAGAGCAGAGAAGAAGGTCCTGTGAGGAGCGGAGAGTGCGAGAGGCGAGATATCTGGAGATTAAGGCAGAGATGTATGGAGGGGAGAGGTTATGGAGAGCCTTGTAGGTCAAGGTTACTAACTTGAACTGGATTCGCTGGGCAATGGGAAGCCAGTGAAGGGATTGGCAGAGGGGAGAGGCAGAGGAGTAGCGAGGAGAGAGGTGGATCAGACGGGCAGCAGAGTTAAGGATGGATTGGAGGGGAGCGAGGGTACTAGATGGGAAGCCACAGAGAAGGATGTTGCAATAGTCTAGGCGGGAGATGACAAGGGCATGGACCAGCATTTTTGTGCTTTCGAAGTTAAGGAATGAGCGGATACGGGAGATGTTTTTCAGGTGGAGGCGGCAGCAGAGGTGAGGGTTTGGATGTGTGGTTTGAAGGACAGATTGGAGTCAAGGGTTATCCCAAGGCAGCGGACTTGTGGAGCTGGTGAGAGAGTGTAGCCATTGACTGTGATAGAGAGATTGGGTGGTGGGATAGAGTGGGAAGGTGGAAAGATTATGAATTCAGTTTTTTCCACGTTTAGCTTCAGGAGATGTGAGGAGAAGAAGGAGGATATGGAGGACAGACAGTCAGGGATCCGCGAGAGTATAACCCCCAGACAGCGGGCCTGTTGCCTAGGAGAAATGGTGGTGCCACATACAGAGAGAAATAGCAGGGGGGGTTGGTTAGTAGATGGCGGAAAGACAAGAAGTTCAGTCTTAGTGAGGTTTAGTTTCAGATGGAGAGAGGACATGGTGTCAGAGACAGCGGACAGACAGTCCCTGGTGTTTTGTAGCAGAGCAGGAGTGATGTCATAGGAAGAGGTGTATAATTGAGTGTCATGATTAGGGGAGTCTTCCATGTCCACCGACCAGTAACTCAGATGTAGCAGGGACTCCACCTCCAATAATACTAGAGTTATCGCCACTACAGGCAAAACATAACCAATGTGGGGGCTACCTTCAGAGACAAAAAAAATATATAAAACTTAGCTTTTATTAATTAATCCTATAATAAAAAAAGCATCCAATAATACATTTAATCTCTGCCGGACCAGAGCGAGCAATAAGCTGTCCCTACCTTCAAAAATGCAGGATAACCACCCCAAAAAGTGCAACCTCGCCAGGAGCCTATCCCTTAAGTAAACCCCTACTATCTTCCTAACTCAAGAGTTCAACAGAGAGAAAAAAATGGCCAAAGGAAAAACATAATTCTCATCCAAAGGAACAGCTCAAATCACATCCAAAAATGGACATTAATATCAATTGGATGGTAAATATAAAGATAACAAGCTGATAATAAGCTTATCCAAATTGTCAGGGGAAGAAGAGTACGATACTGCACATACCACTGGCCGGGCTGCCCAGAAGTGGTGTTCGCATGTAGATTGAGGAAAACGCGTTGGAAAGGAGTACTTGAGTGGACCAATAGAAGGGAGTTTGTTAACCCTTCGTTTTCTTCTCCCTAATGTAGTAGCCAATAATATCCTTACTAGGCTACACTAGTTCTCTTATGTGTATGTAGTTGTTGGTTTTGTTATCTCACTGTATTACTAGGTGATGTACAGTAGTATCTCTGTTTGTTTGTTATTCCCTCTGGACTACCCACCTTGGCAATTGATTAGGGAGATAATAGGGGTTTCCTTAAAGGGGTTGTCTCACTACAAGGATTGCTGCTTTTTATGTTAATCTTGCAAAAACAAGTCACTTTGCAATATGTGCCCATTATCAGTGTCCTACCAATTCCTAGATATCCCCTCTTGTATGAGCTGTATCAGCTCCTCAGGTCACTATGGCTACAGACCTGTTCGATCTCGCCTCATTGACTGCAGGCTCTGGTCGCTAAAGCTACAGACCTGTTCAATACCTCCTGATAGGCTGCCAGCACTGGTTGCTATAGCTACAGACCTGGCTTCTGCTGCAGCCGAGTAGAAGCCAGTAAACACGCCCCTGAATTCAAAGTGAAACCAAGAAAACAGAACGGAGGTATTTTCTAGGTAGGAATCAGGTAGGAATCAATTTAGTGAGACAGCCCCTTTAAGGAATAGGTTCTAGGCAGGGTCGCCCTTGTTGGGGCAGTTATCCTCCAGGGACAGTTTTTTTATCTCTATTTTCCATGGTGTTTATTGTATGGCTTTTTGAGGGATTATATGTATTATTGGATACATTTTTTATTATAGGATTAATTAATAAAAGATAAGTTTCATATTTTTTGTCTATAAGGGTAGTCTCCACATTGGTTGAGTCTTCCAAGTCTCCATTGGTGTAATTCTAGCAGCTCAAAACATAAATTAGGTTATCTTTTTGGTTGTGTTTGGGCACGTGAGGAGCAGGTCTATTTAAAAATGCTTAACATGGTATTTACAGAGTAAGATATAATTGTAAGAGATAGTAGATAAGTACATCTACAAACCGCTATATGGCAAGTCCACCAGATGTGTAATAATACTCCATGACATCTGAAATAATGGGAGACCTGGAGTGAACTCCGATCAGTTGGTCTCTTCTGTTTTATTAAAGAAAATCATGTTCTAACATAATAAACACAGAAAACTGTCAAATTTAACAGCAGTTTTTACATAAAATGAAGCAGTTGGAGCAAAAATGTAATCAATCTGTGGGAAATATCTTCATGGAATCAAGAAGATGTTAAGACTTTTAAATGATCTCGAAAAAGCAAGACAGTAAATATATGCAAATCAAATTTTTTTTTTATTTTTTATTTTTTTAAATATATACTATTTTTTCCTGTTGACTATATCAAGCCCAACGAGTCCTTGGCTTCATAACCTCTAAAATGATGGGAAACTTGGATCCCTCTTTCTCTTCTCCTCTCTCTCTGTCGCTCTCATTTTAAAGCACTGCCTTAACTCTCTTGGACATGGAGGTCACTAGAGCTTCACAGGTTGCAGACACTGGAATCCTCTTCCCTCCTCCATAACAACATCATGGAGCTGGTGGATGTTAGAGACCTTGCGCTCCTCCACCTTCCATTTGAGGAGGCCCCACAGAAGCTCCATAGGGTTTAGGTCTGGAGACGCTTGGACAGTCCTGCACCTTTGCCCTCATTTTCTTTAGCGAGGCAGGGGTCATCTTGGAGTTGTTTGGGGTCGTAATCAAATTGGATACTGCCCTGCAGCCCAGAAGGGAGGGAATTATGCTCTACTGTTGGCATTCAGGGGTCCTTCAATTAACTGTGTTACTGTATTTATTAACGATCTAGTGGAGGGGATCAATAGCACGGTTTCGATTTTTGCGGATGACACCGAGCTATGCAGGGTAGTGCAATCAATGGAAGATGCTCATAAATTGCAAGCAGACCTGGACACACTGGGGCAGATTTATCAAGGCAGTTGCGCCAGAATTCTGGCTCAATTTGCACCAAAAACAAGCTTTTCGACACATTTATTATGTGTTTTAGACAGTTTCAGGCGCTTCTGCGCCATGTCCGACAAAAGGGGAGTGGTTTCATGTAAAATGTGCATGGCTTAAATGCGACAAGAGATGTGCCAGTATGTGCGACCAAATTCTGGCGTAAATGTAAGCCAAATTAAAGATGGTGCAAACTGAGACCAGACAGTTCTAACCTGCACCAGATTTATCAACACTATGATAAATTTGGCGCATTTTAAGACTGTCTAGTCTCAGTTTACACTGTCTAAAAGTAAGACACTTTTGATAAATCTGCCCCAATGAGTGCTTGGGCATCCACTTGGCAAATAGGGTTCAATGTGGATAAATGTAAGGTTCTGCATCTGGGTAGAAATAATCTACAGGCATCATATGTCCTAGGGGGAGAAAAACTTGGAGAATCGCTGGTTGAGAAAGATCTGGGCGTTCTTGTAGATCATAGACTACAGAACAGCACAATGTCAATCATCTGCCTCTAAGGCAAGTAAGATATTGGTGTGTATTAAAAGAGGCATGGACTCGAGGGACAAGGATTTCATTCTACCGCTGTATAAAGCATTGGTACGACCTCACTTAGAATATGCTGTTCATTTCTGGGCCCCAGTTTATAGAAGAGATGTAATGGAGCTAGAGAGAGTGCAAAGACGAGCAACCAAACTTAGACAAGGGGACATTCCCTTCGACTAGAGAAAAAAGGATTCAATCTCCAGAGGAGAAGAGCGTTCTTCACTGTAAGAACTGTGAATCTGTGGAGTAGCCGCCTGAGGAGCTGGTCACAGCAGGAACTGTAGAGAGTTTCAAGAAAGGCTTAGATACCTACCTGAAACTAAAGAATATTAATGCGTACGTAGCCATGTAAAGTTCTGGATCCTGGCTGGTGGAGGCTCTGGGGTCAGAGATGGGGTCTCCACTGGAGCAGATTGGTTCTTGCCTTGGAGGTTTCAGGGCATTCACCAGGCTGGGCTTAAAATCCTTGTCTCCCTTCCTCCACCCACATTTTACCCACCCTTGTTTGAACTTCATGTACGCATGTCTTTTTCCAACCGTACTATGTAACTGTAGCTCCCCACAGCCGGCAGTGCTCATGCAGCCCCATACCATGACACTCCCACCACTATGCTTGACTGTAGGCAGGACACACTTGTCTTTGTATTACTCACCTGGTTGCCACCACCCACGCTTGACACCATCTGAACCAAATAAGTCTATGTTGGTCTCATCAGAGCACAGAGTATGGCCCAGTAATGAATGTCATTAGTTTGCTTGTCTTCATCAAGCTGTTTGTGGGCTTTCTTGTGCATCATCTTTACAAGAGGCTTCTTTCTCTGGATATGACACTGAGCACGCGCTCTCAGCTGCTTTGGCCGACCATGGCAAGGCCTGTTCTGTGTGGAACCTGTCTTGTTAAACTCGCTTGGGATGGTCATTGGCCCCTGCGCTTGCAGGGGTCCCCCGCAGTCAGGGCAGGGTGATGGCCCCGCGCTGCAGCTCAGTGTCAGGGTGATGGCCCCCGCGCTGCAGCTCAGTGTCAGGGTGATGGCATTTTCCTATAAACTCGGCCATCTTTATGTAGAGCAACAATTCTTTTTTTCAGATTTTCAGACAGTTCTTTGCCAGGAGGAGCCATGTTGAACTTCCAGTGACCAGTATGAGGGAGTGTGAGAGCATTAACACCAAATTTAACAAACCTGCTCCCTATTCACACCTGAGACCTTGACACTGACTCACATGACACTATGGAGTGAAAATGGCAAATTGGACACAATTTTCATTTGACCTTAGGGGTGTACTCACTTTTGTTGCCAGCGGTTTAGACATTGATGGTTGTGTTTCGTTATTTTGAGGGCACCCACACTGTTATACAAGCTGTGCACTGGCTACTTTACATTGTATCAAAGGGTCAGATCTTCAGTGTTGTCCCATGAAAAGATATAATACAATATTTACAAAAATGTGAGGCTTGTACACTCACTTTTTTGAGATTATGCAGGTGTATGTGACAATATGGTCATTAAATAAGGCTAATATTAAAAAACTGTTATGTTCGGTTACAGTATATAAAAACATTACATTTTTTAAAGGGGAATCGCTTTAAAAAATTCAACTGGTTACGCGTCTCTCACCGGAGCCTAGCGTATCTAAAAACTCCATAATTAAAGGATATTCCTTTCCCTTGATGAGTTTTAAATCAGGGACAATGCTGAAAATTGTTTTACCAAATACATTGCTGTTCTGATTTTGTTTCAGTTTAGCGTTAGATCATTATCTCCTGGTTGTATACTAAAGCTTCCCTAGGTTAAAATAACCTTTCCCTTCTCTAGCAGGGATTAGGATTGTGACATCACATCCTGCTGTGTCTTCTCAGCAGTACAGGAGTTTGTTTGTTTTACTGAAAACGTTAACCCTTTTGGAGCTCTGTAGTCTTGTGTCATGCTGTTAAAACCCTTCCATCCCTGATGTCTCTCTAACATGCTTAGCTAGGAATAGAAGAGCTGAAATGTCAGTCATCGCCTACCCTAAAAGGAAGGGGGGGCCGAACTGTAGAATCCCCACAGCTAAACGGAAGGGGGAACCTGAACCTATAAAATCGGCCATTGCCTGAACAAGAAGTGGGAGCCTGAAGCTGTAGAACCAACTATTGTCTGAAAAAAAATGGGGCCCTAAAGCTTAAAAACCCTCCCCCCACGCTAAAACAAGAAGTGTTCCCCGAAGCTATAAAACACCCAAACCCGAACAAAAAAGTTGGAGTGAAGTGTAGAGCCACCACACCCTGAAAGGGGAAGGGGGGCCCTGAAGTTTTAAAACCCCCACAGCCCTAACGGAATTTTAGAGCATAAAGCTGTTTAAAGAGCAGGCTCTGTGAAAAAACCTGATGAGAAAATTGCTTTAATATTTTTGGATTTTTTTAGTATGTTATATACACAGATCTACTGCCATAAGGTACACTCCATAATTTCAATATTAAAGTTTAGTATGTTGAGCGATTAAATTGGGGTTTGACTGGTCGTGGCGATAGTCGGGCCATCATCGACAAATAGTCGAGGTCGATGGTAGATTATGAGCAAAGCCCTTAAAATCTATGGGAGGTAACAACCCTCATTTTACACCCAAAACAGGGCTGGGGAAGGGGTTAAAAAACCCCAACACAAATGGGTACGTGCTACATCTTAGGCAAAACCTTAGGGGTTTTAAAACCACAGAAAAAAAGTCACAGAACCCCTTTTTTTTTTTATTTTTAAAAATTAAAAAAGTGCCAAAAAGGGTTGATTTGAACCATCTTTTTTGAACTGGACATTATAACCTTCCTGGGCCGCTGAGCCCCAAACTTGCATGACCCCCACATTTAAAAAGTTGCCGGAAAAAAGGAGTCTTTCAACCACCATTTTAGTTCACTGGACATTGAACTATAACTGTCCTGGGCCACGCATGAAGCCCAAAACCTGCATGACCCCCACATTTAAAAAGTCCAGGATCAAAAGGAGTCTTTCAACCACCATTTTAGTTTCACTGGGACATATTCGTGTCCTGTCCTGGGTAGAGCTTGGCCCCTCGTATGTAGTGTGGAACCAATTGTGATTTCACTTAGAAATACTGGTGGTTAAAGGTGTTGTCTCATTACGAGCTTTCTGCCTGTCAGTGGTCCCTGGTAAGTGAATGTGGGGGTGCTCTTGGTCTGTCTTTCTGCTCCCTCTCCCCTCCATCAGCACCAAGCAGCCTTACGTAACTTTCTATTACAGGGGGGGAGGGGGTTTGCTCTCAGAGTTCACCCTGTGTGTGCTGCCTAGGTATGATTGCAGGATGAGGGTGATCTGCGATGAGTGTGAAGTGGTGTGCTAATCAGAGCAGAGAGATGCCTTGTGTTCCTATATCCATGCACTTAGCTGTTCAAGTCTCCACATCTCCAGCAACACTAGGGCTGGTTACTATACTCAGGATGTCCTCACTAATACAGAGAGAACCATAAAAGTATTCACATGCCCCCTGATCTGTACAGTAATTAGTTAGTCACAGTTCCAAAGACATTCATGTGTTTATAGAATATACAGACAGGGGGTCACGACTGCTGTCACATCCATTGTGTAGAGAGCAGGAGGAACAGGCACTACACAGGGTTAATTCCTGGCAGTAAGGACACAGACGCAGTAGTCCTCTCCCCCTCCTGTAAGCATTCTGTGCGGGAGGGGCTCTCTGCTACCACCCTGTCTTCAAAGGTGTTGAGTCATTCAGACCGTCAGCCAGTAAGATTAGGTTCAACAGGTCAGCTTCTATAGAGATTGAGAAGGTGATGTAGTATATACTAACAGGGCTAGCTCATAAATCGGTAGGACATTTGTAATGAAACATATTTGCAAAAGCTGCTTGTTTTTTAAGATCTTAAATTTTAAACCCATTAATTTTTGTAGCGAGACAACCCCTTTAACGCTCCTGTTTCACCACAGGTGCCCTTTTTTCTTGGCATTCTTTTTCTCATTTTACTCAACGGTGGAGGAAATTGTCTCTGTACTTTGGTTCTCTGTCAGTGATCATACTCATGTCCTGCTGAATAACCTACATCCGGTCAAGTTTTCTGTAACCTCCCTTGTACAATTCAGAGGAAAGTTTTTTACCAGCTATTTTTGTAACATGCAAGTTTTTTAGTACTTTAATTCTTGAAACACATTTTTAAAATAGGTGGAAACACCATGTCTTTGTTTTTCTTTTTTAATGTATTACATGGGTTGTCTCAATACAGGGATGATAGCTTGTTAAGATCTTGCAAAAACAAGTCATTTTGCAATATTGTGTCCTTTAACAGTGTCCTACCTATTCCTGTTTCTGACAGCACCATCACCCTTGAGCCCAATCATTTACAATTTGTGAGGAACAAAATGTCTGTTAGAAACAACATTTTTTTTAATATTAGGACTGTAGTATAGCTGCATGTATAGCAAAATGTGCCCAAAAAATTCTAAGCATGACCATTGAAGCCACTTGTGGACAATTGTGAAGATAAAATGTCTGTTAGAAAACAACATTTTTTTTATACTTACGGACCTGTAGTATTGCTTGCATTTCAAAGCTAGCATGACCCAAAAAAAATTTAAAATTGACTTCTCTGCAATGTTAAAAATTGTGAGGGAGAAATGCCACTTTGAAGCCACATTTCTGTTAACAAAGGACCATGTTAGTTGCTGTATAATCACCAGCAACCATGACCCCAAAAAATGTATTAAATCATGAATTCTCAGCCACTATTAAAATTGTGAGGGTGAAATGCCCCCATAGAAGCCACATTTCTGTCCAAAGGACCATAATGATAGCTGTATCTCACAGGCACATGAACCCAAAAAATTTTAAATAATGACTTCTCAGCACTGTTAAAAATGTGAGGGAGAAATGCCACTTAGAAGCCACATTTACTGTTACAAAGGACCATGATTATTGCTGAATCTCCACATCAACATGACCCCATAAATCTATAAATATGACTTCTCAGCCACTATTAAAAATTCGTGAGGAGAATTGCCTTTAGAAAGTCCAACATTTTCTGTTCTAAGGACCATGATTATTGCTGTATCTCACTGCAAAACATGGACCTCTAACATTGGTCAAATGCGAAAAACTTCTTAAGATAAAGTGATTAAATGGAATTACGTGTTGTCTTGAAACCTCTGCTGTCTTTTACAGTCTCCTCACAGCAAAACCAGCAAAATGAACTGTATGGTGAAAGGAATATATAATTGCAGTAGAAATGATCATTTTAAAAAAAAGTCTTCAGAGGACATTTCTGTTTGAAGAGGAATGTGAAGTAGACCGGCAACTAATCGGTGACCTCGGCAATTGGGGCCACAACATCATCAGAGATCCATGCCTGATTCATCTTGATGAAAGTCAAACGATCCACATTATCTGTGGAAAGCCGGATGCGTTTGTCTGTAATGACTCCTCCAGCTGTGCTCAGATATGACGCTGGCTGCTGGGCAGGACAACACCTCTATGGCGTGGCGAGCGAGCTCGGGCCATTAATCCATTTTGGATACCCAGAAGTCATAGGTCCGGAACACATCCAAAAACATCGGTGTTGAGACGCAGATAGTCGTGCACCATGATCTTAAGCTGGTCTCTGTGTGTTGTATGTGTGCCCTGCATTACATGCGTTGGTGAGGTGGTAAATAAAGATTGCCAGAGGTCACCCATTAGGCTTCTGCCACATTGCCTGCTGCTGCCGCTATGCTACTTGGCACTCTACTGCTGTCACGTCGCTGACGTTGTTCCACCGTGACATTTGAAGAACGTGAAGCAGACGAAACAGATGTCTCCAGTTGATCAATCAGCAAGGTCTCCATTTCCTGCATTTTACTCTCTATTTGGGTGGGTGGAAGGAAAGTGCTGAGTTTGGTTTTGTACCGGGGATCCAGGAGGGTGGCCACCCAGTAACTGTTGTTCATTTTGATGGCCTTAATGCGAGGATCATGTTGGAGGAAATGGAGCATCCAAGCACTCATGTGAGAGATGGAGCCTTGATTTCCCAAGCCTCTGGGTCGAGGGGCACTAGCAAACTGATCTTCCTCATCTTCCTCCTCCGCCTCAAATTCGCGCCAACCTCTTTCCAAGGCAGGGATGTCGGTAAACGTCGTGTCCAGAAATACCTCCTCCTCTCCTTCGCTTCTCCGCACGGCTTCAAACAGCCATGACTTGCCTCAGATGATGCACCCTGCGAGCTGATGGCCGCTTGCACTAGCCCTGGACCCCGAACCACTGCCTAATGAAGACCGTAAAATTGTGAAACTGTCGGCCTTGTGGATTCGACGGAGAGAAGGCTCCGTGTCGCATCTGTGTCCGTCTCCTCCTCCATCACGGGTGGGACTGATGTTTCAGAGTGTCCAACGATCGTTCCAGAACTAAGATCACACAATGCTCATGCTGACAAGGGCATTGTCCGCACTGACCATTTTGGTGGCTTCTTCAAAACTGGCAAGGATGGTGCAGAGCTCTTTCACCTGCCTCCACTCTCGGTGGCTCAACACCCGAGGTCCGCACCGCTGCTTGTCAGGCCATGTGTCACTTCGTACTGCGTAATGGCATTGCGCTGCTGCCACAATCGCTGGAGCATGTGGAGGGTGGAATTCCAGCGTGTTGCCACGTCAACAATGAGACGGTTGACGGGGAGGCCGAGCTGACGCTGCAACGCAGCCAGGCGGGACGAAGCAGGGTGTGACCGGCGGAAGTGCGAACTCAGACCTCGAGCCTTCCTCAGCAGGCAGTCCAGACCCGGGTAGCGCTTTAGAAATTTCTGGACGACAAGGTTCATGACATGTGCCAGGCAAGGGATGTGCTCCAGCCTACCGATCTTAAGGGCGGCCAGCAGATTTCGACCGTTATCGCACACCAACTTGCCTGGCACAAGGTTCTTGTCACCCAGCCAGCGCTCTGTCTCGTTGCGGAGAGCCGTCCACAGCTCCTGACCTGTGTGTGGATGGTCTCCAAGACAGATTAATTTCAACACTGTCTGGTTTCTCTGGGCCCGTGATGCCACCAGAGGACCTTGGGGGAAAGAACCCTGCACCATCCCTGTGGTTTTGAAGAGCGTGCGCCGAGCCTGAGAGCCACCGTCACCACCAGAGACATCCACCCAGCTCACCCAGTGAGCTGTCACAGAGATATAGCGGCCTTGGCCGTGCTTACTAGTCCATGTGTCGGTGGTCAGATGGACTTTTCCGGACACAGATGCAGACAACGCGCTTGAAATTTTAGATGACACGTGGCTGGCCAGGGCAGGGACGGCTTTTCTGGCAAAGAAATGCCTGCTCGGCATCTGGTATTGGGGGCAGGCAAGGGCCATGATGTGGCGGAACCCATCTGTGTCCACCAGACGGAAAGGCAACATTTCCAAGGCCAAAAGCCTGGCAATGCCGACATTCAGGCTTTTGGCTTTGGGATGGTTTGGGTTAAAGTGTTTCTTCTGCTCCCAAACCTGGAAGACAGAAGGCTGGCTGCTAGACTGGCCGCTGTACGGCTTGCAGGTCGTCAAACTGGCAGAAGGAGAAGGTGTAGGATGGGTCTCTGGTGGTGCTGGTGGTACTCGGGCGACGGTGGAGGCTGAAGCGGAGGCTGATCCCTGATCATGACTCTGAGAGACATGGGCAGCTGAGGAACGCTTGGTGGTGGCGGAGGAGGCGGAGACAGAGGGTGTGACAGTGGTTGGAAGCCCGGCATCGGTGTGGCCTTTTTTGGCCAAGTGTTGCCTCCATTTCAACTCATGCATTCGCTGCATGTGACTAGACATGTTGGTGGTGGTTAAACACCTAAGATTCTTGCCTCTACTGATGCGTTTACGGCAAAGGCGGCATATGACATCGCTGGGTGAATCAGAGGCTTGCTCAAAGAAGGCCCAGGCTTGAGAGGTCCTGGACCTTTTTGACGGCGATAAGCGAGGAGCGGGTTTTCCGCTGACCGTGGCTGGCGGAATCATATCAGCGGACTTCTGCGACCGCCCTCTCCCTTTTTGAGGCGGGACCCGTACTGACACTACCCCATCGTCTTCCTCCTCGTCCAGTGATGAAGCGCTCGCAAGCAAATTCTGCTGAAAAGACCACGTTGGATCCGCAATGTCGTCATCATCATCATCAACACAGGTGACTTGGTCGTCCTGACATTCTGCATCCAGGAGCTGCGGGCTACAAGCAAGAGGCACTGCAAGGCGTTGCCGACCGCCCGGGATTTTTGCCGATTGACCGGCTTCCTTCTCCTCCTCTGATGGCATCAGTAACTGGGCGTCAGAGCAGACAAAATCATCCTCTTTGGCCTCTTGGTCTTTGGAAATGCCTTCTGACCCCAACCGCATTTTGTCATCAAAGAGGTCTTCAGAAAATGGATTATCCACAGTGGTGGGTACACGAGTTGACATTTGGGCTGCCTTCGCTTCATGTTGGACGGATGCTGATGATGCTGATGACGACATTTGTGGCCGTGACTGGGAGGACGAGGAGGTAAGACTGCTGGATGCAGGTTGCATTAACCACTGAAGAACAGATTGGCGACGCTGTTCGTTACTGAGATTCACAGGGCCCTGACCCAGCGATGACAGGCCTGACGGTCCTGCAACCGACGATCCGCTGGCTTGCGTGTTGTCGCCAGCACTGGAAGGAGCACTTTCTCTCATACCTCTACCTCCATGTCCTACCCCCTCTTTGATCGCTTACCACTGCATTTCACTCATCGTTCAGAAAATAAAAATTTAAGAAGTATGAAGAGTTTTGAAAGTCTCTTATTAAAAGACCGGCAATCACAGCTATTCTTAAATCCCTCTAATTTCCTACAGCCAACTTAGGATTAGAAATCTGAACGTTTCTTGCGACATTTACCTGTGAAATGCGGTCTGGTGGAAGAACTGAAGACAAATATCAACAGTGTTCTTCCATCTCAGTCCCAGGGATTTATAACTGCCCAGTAGGAATAGGAATTGTCGTTTTCAACAAAATATCCTACAAGTTCAGTGCTCGACTCTGCGCCCCCAAACTGAGATTCAAACGAGCGCAATAAAATATTCAGGAGATAACGGGATGAGAAATTGAGTTATTTTTTTTGCAGCAATGACAAAACGTGAACAGTTGCTAGAAAATTTTTCTATCAGAATTGTCGTACAACGTGGCTATTGAAAAAACTAGGGCCGCACACAGTGCAATACCAGTATTAAAAGTGATACGGATAAACAAAACTGTGGGTTTTTGCACCAATGAAATACACCAAACAGTAAATACAACATTTCTGAATTCAAATTAAGTTAAAGGTGGCTTATGAACAAAAACTGCGCCGTCCCACAAGTAAAAAAAAAACACCTATTTGAAATGATATCCGGATAATAAAAGGTGTTTTTGCACCTTTAAATACACCAGCGGGTGACTACAAAATTGCTGTATCAAAATTTAAGTCCAAGTTTGCTTCTCTGACAAAACTAGGCCCACACAGTAACAAAAAAAAACCTATTTGAATGTATCTGGGTTAATAAAAGGTGTTTTTTTGCACCTATAAATACACCTGCGGTGACTACAAAAATGCTGTATTCAAATTTAAGTGCAAGGTAGCGCTATGAACAAAGCTGGGACTGAGCCAATGTGAAAAACATGCATTTAATTGTGTTACGGATAATAAAAACGTGGTTTTGCACCTATAAATACACTTCGGGTGTCTAGAAAAAGTTCTGTATTCTATTGTAAGACAATCGTGGATCTTGCAAAAAACTGAGTGCTCCAAAGTGAAAAAAAACCTAATTAAATTGTGTACAGATAATATCACACAAAGTTGAGTTTTAGCAAATATCACATCATATGCAGTACTAGAAAAGATCTAATATAAGTACAGGCTGCACAAACTACCAAATGTAATATTTCACCATAAACTCGGCCAAAAACTGTTAATAAAACCCATTGCAATGCAGGGTCTAAACACAGTCTGGGCTGCAAAATATCCACTCTCCTTTCAAGAGCCTGCCTGACTGCTAGCCTGTATGTCTGTATGTGTTCGCACGCAGCCCACCACCACCACCACACCCGTGGCTGTACAGCGCTAGATGCTCTTTTAAAATTCTCAGCCTAAGTAACTAAAATCTGAAAATCTCTAATCTATCTAAGTTCTAATGTTCACAGCTAAAAGCATAGTTGTCTGTGTGAACAAATAGAACAGTTTCGCTGAGCTGTTTTGAGAGAGACCGAGCACACATCCTGCTCTTATGATACACAGACACACACTGATGCTGAACAGGAAGGGCTGTTCTATGTAAAACGAGGTCATGTGATTTTTCCAGCCAATCGCAACCATACACATCCCAGTCATGACGTCGCACACCCAGCTCACCCTGCTCTATTCTCTAAGCTGATTTGCTGGCCGCCAAAATGACAGGAAGCGCTGAAAATGGTGCAATATTAATAGATTATGCGCAGATTTTAACCTAAATTATCGCGTGTTCGAAAAAATCCGATCAATATAAAAACCGTGCCGATTTCAACTTTGTCGATAATAATCGTTCAACACTAGTATCAACCTGTAGAATACAGATAACACATCAGTGATACTGAAGATTGAAAGCCATAAATACAAAACTTCCGCAAACATGGTGAAAGTAGTTTTTTCACATTTTTCCCCACTTTTTATGTGGGTTCCCAGTATATTCTATAGTAATAAGAATAACATCATTAGAAAGTACATCTTGTCCTGCAAAATAAAAGCCCTCATATATCTATGTAGGTGGAAAAATAAAAAGTTATGGCTCTGGGAAGACGAGGAGGGAAAAACTAACATGAAAAAAAATAGGCTCCACATTCAGGGGTTAAAGGGCTACAACACAAAAAACTAAATAAATTGGGCATCACTGTAATCATATTGCCCCATAGAGTAAAACAAATATGTTATTTATACTGGCCGGTGAATGCTGTAAAAAATAAAAACACTATCGGTCGTATGTTCTTCCTTCTGCTTCCCAAAATGAAACGTATTAAAAGGCGATAAAAAAGTCCTGTTTCCACCAAAATGGAACCAGTGAAAACTTCTACTCCTGGTAAAACACAAGCCCTTAATCAGCTCCATATACAGAAAGATAAAAGTGTTATGGCTGTCAGACTATGGCGACATAAAAACACAATTTTTACAAACTCACTCATTTGTATTGTGTAAAAGTAATGAAAAATACAACAATATAAATTTTATCTAGTTTTTAATTATACTGACCACATAGTAAAGGTATCCTGTCATTTTCACTCCACGGAGAACACTGAAGAAATTAAGCCCAAAAAACAACGGTAGAAATCCTGTTGTTTTATTCTATTTCCATTTACCAATGCTACAAAAACTGTGGAATACCTGTGCCCCCAAAATGTACAATACATCCCTAGATGAGATCCATGAGGGGTGTTGAATCCAAAATGGGGTGACTCCTGGAAGGTTTTCCTTGTTCTGGTACTTTGGGAGCCTTGCAAATGGCACATGGCACCCACCAAAATCTGGCTTCCAAAAGCCGAACAGCACGCCCTCCCTGCCATGCACCAAAATAGCAGTTTACACCGTTGCGGGACGCTTTCATCACTACACTCCTGCATATATTCCATAAGGGTGTATTTTCCAATATGAAGTCTTTTTAGGGGTGTTTTTTTTAAGTTTTAGCACCTTAGGATGCCTGCAAACCTATATTGTATTGAAAATGAGATCCCAAGGTCTAGTAAATGCTCCTCCTACTCTGAGGCTTGTGGTGGAGCCAAATAGGGCACTAGGGCCACATATGGGATATCTCTAAAGTGGCAGAATTGGGGGAATCGATGTTGAGTTGCATTTCCCTGGTCACATACACTGTGTTCCAATAGAAGATAGATTAAAATTAAAAATGGGGGGGCATGTCCAAGACATGGAGGCAAGAGGACGTCCGTATGGGCACCACTGAAATTCCCTCTACTTTGGCTGGTACACAAGCCTTATTATGGGACAACTTCTAAAAAGAGGAACACTAAGCTACCTACCCTGCTCTCTTCACCCCAAGGTGACATCAGTGCATATTTTTCGCTCCCTCAAGGGACCACGCACCTTGCTGCTCCTGACAGCGGGTCTGTAGGAAATGGTGGCGGCTCTCCACATGCGGAACTCCAGCTACCCTCATCACCACATAACTCCACTGACAGCGACACAGGACTGCAGGGTACAAGTGACCGCTCATTCAACCCCCCTATGCCTCCGTCCTGCTTGCTGACTCACCCAAACAGTCAGGAGCGAATAGAGAAGGCCCCACAAGTGGAACTTAAAGATACCAGCGCTACACTATCACCCTCCGCCCCACCTCCCACGCGGTAGCACGGTGTTGTTGCAGCCGCACCATCATCTCAGAAGCGACCGGGCCCTGTGTCTGTGCCTCCAAACCTGCTACCAACCAGTTCTTCTGCATGTTTAAATGTGGACCTTACGAAACAGAGACATGTGCCTACTCCAGTCAGTACCAGACGTCACACAGCAGCTGCGTTATGTTCACATGGCATCTTTTTTGCACATAATTGTGCATGCATTTTGCCATGTATTGTGCTTTTTACACAGCGAAATGCGCACCACAATTACGGTAGTTCATAGCTCTCCTAGAACTATGAATTATGCGTGGTCTCCCCAAGTGTACAATACGATCGTATCGTACGCCCGGGGAGAGAAGTGACATGTAAATTCTACTGTCATGCGCCGCAATAGTAGAAGTGTATGGTGCCGGACCCCCCATGCTTTGGAAGTACGCACTGAACAACCCTTAGAGGTTATATGAGTGACTTTTATTTATTACAATGTCGTAGTACACATTTGGTTATTTTAATGTACATCTATGTCGTGTGTCTGCCTGGTCATGGGAAATAAGCCCCCCACCTTGTTTCTCCTTCTAGAAGTAGCCCCCCTCACAGTAAGGCATAAGGTTTATATGTTTCTCAAGCAATCTACTGTTTTTTAAAAACATTCCCTTGTAATAATATAATTCTTCTGTTTTTCGTAGTGCCAGCCCATCTTATCATCCTAGTCACTAATAGGTCAGGATCTGGGTCCCCGTCCCCCCTAGACTAGGTGTTTTTTTTCCATTTCCCCCTAATAGGGACAAGTCCCGTTGTAGGCCTTATTTGTAGGCCTTGGGACTATTGACTATTTTTAGTCCGCATATTAGTTACAGCTGCAGGAAACTAACTGTTTTGTTTGGTTTTTTTCGGTTCTGTTCGTTCCTCTTCCATTCCAGTTCTTTTCTAGTTCTTTTCTAGTGTGCCCTTTGGGGTCTATATTTGGCAGGACTAACATTGGCGTCCTTTAATGGGAAAAGATTCAATACACCTGGAAAGAGATCCCAGGTCCTGTATAATTTCCATAAACAGAAGGCGCAGATTATTAGTTTTCAGAAACACATTTTAAAACGGGTCATGCTCCTAACATTCAAAATAACTACTACACCACCTGGTTTATTGCTAATAACCAGGGGTCCAGGTCCAGAGGAGTCACAATAGCTATCCACAAATCTTTGGCACACCAGGTTCAGGACTGCTGGGCTGACCCTGTAGCCGCTATCTTGTCCTTCTTGTCCAGATTTGAGGCCACATTTTTACAATTGTTAACGTATATGCCCCTAACCAAGGACAAATTGTTCTCTTTAAACACTTACTGGAGAAGATTACTCCATTGGTTGGAGGAACTATGCTCTTTTGTGGGGACTTTAATTTAACTCTAGATCCCACTCTAGACAATTCATCTGGGAAGTCATCCCTGTTATACTCTTCCATAAAATCAGTCAAGAGATCACTAAACCAACTTTTACTTTGTGACACATGTAGAATCCAGCACTCTAACAATAAAGATTTTAGTTTTTATTCTAATCCCCATAATTCCTATAGCTAGATTACATTTTGTTGTCTCATTGTGCCCTTCCCTGGTTAACCTCTTCGTCTGTCTTTTATCAGATCATGCCCCAGTCTATTGATGCTGTCAATCCCCTCTCTCTCTTGCAGCCTGTTTGGTCATGGAGCCTCAATGAGTCTCTTTTATTGGACTCCGTATGTATTGCAGTTATTTACCAAACTATAGTGCATTTTGTTCAAGACCATTGTTGTGACACATGCTCCCCAATGGTCAAATGGGAAGCTCTTAAGTGCGTTATCAGGGGGTTTTGATCAAGCATGGCTCAAGATTAAAAAGAGATAAGGCAGCTAAATTAAAAACGCATTGCAAAAATTTGTTTAGCTTGAAACCAAACACAAACAGGCGCTCACGGTGAAAACAGTAAGGGATCTAATGTCTGCAAGAATGGAAGTGAATGTTCTTCTACAATCTTTCTGGAAGAGATTTTTTCAAGTTGGACAAAGTCATTTTTATGAATACAATAATACAAGTGGGAGGATGCTGACAATGGCCCTGAGACAACAAATAGCTAAATCCCATATCACTTCCATCAAGTCTTCTACGGGCACTTTGGTTCATAGAACCAAAGAGATTAAAAGCTTTCCACTCCTTCTATACTGATCTATACAATCTCCATTCTCCATCCCCAACACCAGTGACTCCAAATTCCTAACATCTCGCCCAGGATCCCTGACTTGACCCTTGAACCTTTCTCCCTCCAGGAATTGTTGTTTGTTATCAATTACCTCCCTGGCGGGAAAAGTCCAGGTCCTGATGGATTCACAAGTAAATTTTATAAAGCATTTCAAGATGCCTTTTCCCCTCTAATGCTACAAGCTTTCAACAATATCTAAAATAGTAATCTCTTCCCTGGCCAATCCACGCTAGAGCACATGGCCATTATCCCGAAACCAGGTAAATATCCGTCTTCTTGTGCAAGCTATCGTCCAATTCCTCTACTTAATATTGATCTAAAAATATATGCCAAATTATTAGCAAAAAGGTTAAATCCTATCCTCCCTAATCTTATTCATCCTGACCAGTTGGGCTTCATGCCTGGTAGAGAGGCACGGGATAACAGATTGAAAACTCCTGATATTGTCTATTACGTCCATTCACACAAGATCCCCTTGATGGTCCTGTCTCTGGATGCAGAGAAGGCATTTGATAGGATTTCTTGGTTTTCCCTTGCTTCTACTCTTCAACATCAGGGTATGGGCCCAAACTTCACCTCAAAAATCATGGTCCTTTATCGATCCCCCTCTGCAACATTAAAAAAAAAAAATCAATGGATACATATATGGCAGCTTTAACATTCATAATGGTACCCGTCAGGGTTATCCCCCTCCACCTCTCCTCTACGTTCTAATTATGGAAAATCTGCTCTCGGCCATTCATTCTAACCCGAACATTAGGGGAATTTGTATTGGAGGTCATGAGTATAAATGTTCTGCCTTCACAGGTGACCTCTTGGTTTATGTGTGTATTACAGGTTCTCTTTCCTCCATGACCCCTCTTATGTACAAGTTGAACCAATTTGGCACTTGGTCCAACTTTAAAATAAACACTACCAAATCGGAAGCACTCAGCATTGGATTCCCTCCTGCAATGATAAGCCAATTAAAATCCTTTTATCCCTTCATATGGCCTCTTAGTGGATTAACATATCTCGACAGCAAGATCCCTTTGGATCTATCAAAAATGTTTTCTCTAAATTTTGCTCCTCTTAAGTGAGTCACACAGGACCTGGACACCTGAAACACGAGGGATTTCTCTTGTCTTGGTAGGGTCAATATCCTTAAAATGAATGTCCTCTCTTGTATCCTATATCTCATTCCCCATCTATATTCCCATCTCATTTTGGAAACATATCCAGAGCATATTTATGACTTTTATATGGTCTTCAAACCACCCCAAGATCTACTATGTCACCTTATCCAGACATAAAAGTCTGGGAGGTTTAGGCATCCAAGGACACAAAAAGTATTACAAGACCTCAGCCTATGTGTCAGGGTAGCAAGAAACTGTGGTCCTGCTTGGCTCGCGATCTATGTCCACTATCTGTTGCCTCTCTCCCCTGGATTTGGTAATAAGCAAATACCCTACTTCTTTTTCCACCCGACAGACCCTGGTCATAATTACAGCTCACAAAGCATTCAACAATCTCATCGATAGTCTAAGTCCCTTTGATGCCAATTTCTTATAATCCTGCCTTTCTTCCCGGCATTGGCTCATATCCATTCTTGGGTAGCTCTAAATTAACTCCTCTACGCCTTAATAAAGTATTGTCGGGAGCTGATCCTATTCCATAACTATCTTTACCCTCCAAACTTAGCTCCCATAACTCCTCCCACTTTCAATACACTCAATTACGATATTTTATAGGTTCTGTTAAACATTCCCTAAACACTCAGAGGCCCCTTACTCCTCTTGAACAAATGTGTCTCCTAGATTCTTGACCAATACATACTATTTCTGCCATATACACTGACCTCTCCTCTACTAATCGCTCAGATCTATCTCCATATTGTGCCATTGTGTCTCTCCCACACAATGGCACAGATGCTTACCCATAAAGTTACCATAGCCACAAAAGCACAGGAAACAAGCTTTAAAATTATTTTGCACTATGTTAAATAAAACATAGACACCCTGGCTCCAATTTCAATCCTCTTCTTTATTTAATTCCCTCTCTGCTTAATATACCCACCAGGGGCGTTGCAAGGGTCTTAGAACATTCGGGGCACGGGCCCTTTGTTAGCGGCGATTGTAAGGAACAGCCACTGTCCTCTACTGATAGAGTGAGCTCAGTGTGTGAGCCCACTTTATACGTCCTTAACGCCATTTAGATGTTCAGTGACATCCATATGCATGAAAGGGTTAATTAAACTCCACCGCCACCTTTCAGCAGCAGAGACTCTGCTCTTGACTCCCTTACTGATTGTCTCCGACCACATATCCCATCCTCCCAGCCCACGGCCCACAGCATTGTCCTAATCCTACCTGCTAAATTCAAAATATAGGATGCACCCTCATTTTCTTCCCAAATTTGGGTGCACAAAAGTGCCTCTTATAGTCTGAAAAATACGATATATGTGGTAATGTAGCTTTTTTCATCTATGCCTTCCAAAAGCTATAACTTTTTTTTCATGTTGATGGAGCTGTTGTAAAGGCTTTTCTTGTGCAGGATGAGCAGACATTTTTACTGGGGCCATTTTGGGGTACATATGGTTTTTTGATCACCTAGTATTCCAAATTTTACGATTTTTACTGTTTTTTTTTTTTACAGCTCTTACTCTGGGGCATAAACACGATTACAGCAATAAATATAATCCCAATTAAAATATACCCTTTAATAGATATGCGCTAAAATACAACCAGTACCCCACAAAGACCAAAACAATGATAATAAACACCTAGGTCAGATAACCATACCGAAGGTACAATACAAAAAAGTCCCTAAAAAGGTGACTAATGAGGTGGAGACATTGCCCCGAAAAGGGCGGCCCCACAAATGAAGACCTCCGATATGTACTAACCCAATAACAAAAAATAAATAAACCAAATCACAAGACAATGAACCCGACGCATTTCCCCCTTTTAATATTCTAGGATTCCTCAAGAGTTAAACAATAGTATCCACACATTTGATAGAAGGATACACAAGTGCAGGTATAAATAAATGGATATTACCTGACACTTCCATCAACAGCCTGGCTCCCACTGATAAGGGCAAATGGATGGATATTACCTGGCATTCATATTTGCGGCCTGGCTCCTGCTGATGATGAGGGGTACTGGTTGTATTTTAGCGCATATCTATTAAAGGGTATATTTTAATTGGGATTATATTTCTTGCTGTGATTTTTTTGAAAACCCAATGTAATTATTTTGCTTGCAGTATAACGATTACAGCAATACCCAATTCAGAACATCTTATAGGGGTTCTTTTTAATGTTGTAGTAATGTTACACAAAAATTAATAAATAAAATGTTCTGCATTGTTAAATTCTAATAGCCATAACTTTTTTCATTGGTACCATTCTGAGGCTCATGGGACTTTTTGATTGCTTTTTATTCCATTTCTTGCACAGTGGGATGAACAAAAAATGTTTTTTAATGATTTTGTAGCAACGTTCATGGAGGGGGTAAAATATCAGTATTATAGCACGAAGTTGATACGCACACGGCGATGCCAAATATGCGTACTTTTTTACAATTTTTCATTGACAAGCATTTGTAAAGGGGAAAGGGTCATATATTTGATTTTTTTTTTACTTTTTATTTGCTTGACCACTGTTTTAATACATTAGACGGCACCTACCCAGCTGTTACACACAGGGACAGTATATACACAAATGTAACACACACATAAATATTGGACATGTGTATATACTGTTCCTGTGTGTATATTATATATATTTCACCACTGTTACACACAGGTGAAGTATGTAACTCAAATGTAACACTATAAATATTGACATTGTAATATGTTACTTTGTATATATATATATTACACAACACTACTACCACTTTATTACGTATATATATATACTTACATATATATATATATATATATATATATATATATATATATATATACATACACACACACATACACACATGTACTTCACACAGGGACAGTATATACTCAAATGTAACACACTGGTGAGTATAATACATGTATATATTGTCCCTGTGTATGAATATACTAATATACTGTACTTCTGTGACACAGGTAGAGTATATGAGCATTGACATGTGAGGTGGGGGCACAGCCCTCCATCCTGCCTCAGGAAATACCATATGCAGGGTGGTCACTGGGGTCCTAGAAGCTCCTGGGCTGTTTAGGCAGCTCTGGAAGACTTGAGGAAACCAGGAGCTCGTTCTGGTTTCCATAGCGATGGAGTTACAACCTGTTGCAGGAGGAGGCAGGGAACCTTGCTGTTGGTGCTGTAGCTCCGGGGGAGGGCTGTGCAGGGAGCACAGAAGAGGAGGAGGGGCTGCTCTCACTGCCTCCTGCAAGTGCTAAAGCTCTGGCGGTGGGCGGAGCTTCTCACTGCAGCAAGCAGAGACAGTTAGGAGACCAATCATTCGGGGCAGAAGGCTTTACATTCGGGGCTCCTGCCCCGAATGAAACTGCTTAGTGACGCCCCTGATACCCACTGATGGGGACCGATCTGGAGACTCAGTGTCCTCCTCTCCATCCTCATCTACCATTGTAGTACTTTATGTGCCTCCCCACTTTTTCATGTTGTCCTGCTAACCCTCTACCCCTCCCCTTTCCTATCCCCATCCCAGTTATTGTTCCCCTGCCCAATTCCTTCATAAAAACTCAATTTTACATCAAAACCAAGTTTATAAAGTCTAATATGTCTGATTTGCCCTAATTACATTGCCCTTTCCCGGTACTGAATTTCTTCTTATCTACATTTCTTAGCTAGATATGTAGGGCGGCATGTATGAAAACTGTCTAGGTCTAAAACTCACTTTGTTGCCCATAGCAACCAGAGCTCCCCTTTCATTTCAAATAGTGCTTTGGAAAAATTAAAGCGACACTTTGATTGGTTGCTATGGGCAGCAACGTAAATTTTAGACCTAGACAGTTTTCATACATGTGGCCCGTAAAGTCTAGATTTATTGAATATATCTAATTTTGTTGCCTTACTCTCGGCTATTCAGCCTGCCTTAATTTCAACTCACTGTCAAATTTGTAAAGTTTGCTTTGCCTGTTAATAACTTGCAAAAATATAAATACATATACATATGCTTACAAAATGTTCATTTTATACGTTGTTGAATAAAGGTTTGAAAATGTAAAAAAAATAAAAATTGAAAATCTGCAAAAAAAAGGTTTGAAATTTCACCTCCACTTTGCTATAATTCTTGTGACACAAGTAATGGGTTAATAAACTGCCTAAATGCTGTTTTGAATATTTAAGGGGTTCCATTTCTTAGATGGAGTCATTTATGAGGGTGTCTAACATACAGGCCCCTCAACGTCAGAACTGGACTCCCTAAAAAGATAATTTTCTTGAAAATGAGAAAAAATGCTACTAAATTTATAAGCCCCTAATGTCGTAAAAAAAAAAGAAATACATTTCAAAAATGATGCCAACCTACAGTAGACTTACAGTAGACTCTAGTTATAAACTATTTTGTGTGATATAACTACCTGTCTTGCACACATACATTTTTGAAGTTTGAAAATGACAAATTTGTTCAAATTTTCACAATATTTTGATATTTTTCACAAATACACAAGGATTATATGGACCAAAATGTATTACTTACTTAAATTACAATGTGTCACGAGAAAACAGTCTCTGAACCACATGGATAGGTAAAAGTATCAAACAATTATTCCTAAATAAAGTGTCAGATTTCAAAAATGGACCCTGTCAAAGAGGTCTAAATTGGCTGCGGCGGTAATGGGATAAAGGACATGGCTGCTTTATTTATCTACCATAGTCCAAAAGGGAACCTGTAAAAACCAGAAACATTGCATTAACATATAATAGCTTATCCAGCGGCCAGTAAAGCTGGGTGATAACCCATCCCTCACAGCAACCTGCTTTCCTATCGTGGCCTGCTGGAGATGAGGTGTCACCCAGCCTTCCCGAATGATGAATATGCTAAACAGTGGCCCCTGAAAGCTGGGTGACCTCTCCCACAGCAGGACGCCGGTAAAGCATGTGCCCTGGATCACTGGGACTTATCTGCTGCCACCCAGAATGGAATACGGGACTGTCCCACAGGATCCCCCACATCTACCCCCTCCATGCCTCTACCCACTACCTCGCACCACTCAGAGCACCTGTATCCTCTCCCCCACTCCAAACCCCTCTCTCCCGACCATTCTCAACCCCTCCTCCCACCAGCAACCACCTCCTTTCCCCCCACTCTAACCTCCATCTCCCTTGTCCCACTCATGGGAAATACACTTTCCTGTCCTGAAGAGATGCCGGCCGTGTGCTGAGCAGTCAGTGCTGAGGAGCCATTCATCTGCCACCATCAGAACATCTCAGAATTCAGCAGCAGTGCATGGAGCATGCTCAGCTTCGGAGCCCACTCTATACAGAATTCCGCCCCCTTACCAACTGGCAGAGGGACCTGTCATCCCGGCCCTGACTGCATGGTAACTCAGTGGTTGGTACTATTACCTTGCAGCGCTGGCATTCTCAGTTCTAAATCTCACCAAAGACATCATCCACAGGGAGTTTATATTCTCTCCTTATGTTTGCTTGGGTTTCCTGCACATTCCAAAAACATATACAGTGGGTACGAAAAGTATTCAGACCCTTTGCTGTGACACTCATATTTAACTCACATGCTGTCCATTTCCTTCCGATCCTCCTTGAGAAGGTTCTACTCCTTCACTGAAGTACAGCTGTGTTTAACGAAACTGATTGGACTTGATTAGGAAAGGAACACACCTGTCTATATTATACCTCACAGCTCACAGTGCATGTCAGAGCACATCAGAATCATGAGGTCTAAGGAACTGCCCAAAGAGCTCAGAGACAGAATTGTGGCAAGATCTGGCCAAGGTTACAAAAGAATATCAGCAGCACTCAACGTCAGGGGCGTCACTAGGGTCCCAAAACATCCGGGGCCCTCTGTGTTATGTTTTGCTCTGTAGGGCTGGGTTCACACTGCATTTTTCACGCCCCATTGTGAGCTGTGGCATGGAATTTTACAGAGAAAAAACATATATCCCTGTCACTAATTGTATGCCTATTTCACCAACTGTTGAAAAAATAACCTTAAAGAACGTATACTTATCATAAAATAGAAGAGGAAAATTCACATTCACATTAGCTCATTAGCTCGTGGCCTGTAATTGGCTGCACAAGGAACTGTTGCGACACTTGAATTAGTGGGTTCACAAGGTAAATATTTTATTTTTAAATCATCCCTTTATGGACTGACAAACTACAAGCAGTTTTGAAACCCCCCATGTACGGCCTGGTTCACATCTGCGTCAGAGGTTTTTTGCTGTGGATCCATCAGATCTCTGCCACAGTGTTTGTTGTTGAGACAGAAAAAATCCACAGCAACTATTTCTTCCTTCTCAACTACAGACACCACAGCAGAAACCTGACAGACCCACTGTAATTAATAGGATCCATTGGGCGCCGTGGGTGTCTGCAGTGAACAGATCCCCCGGCTCTAATTTTTTCACCTCTGTGATGGAGGATCCAAAGAGAACCTCTGACACACATGTTTATCAGGCCTAAAGTAGACATATATTTTATCACAAACTTGTTCTGAGCTGCAGAATATAGATAATGGGCGACATGTATGATCGGGAGTTGCGCCTGTTTTCTGGTGAAAACTATGGCTCACTGATCCGAATCCCCTGTCGGGCGCAGGGATGCGATGTTAGGCGCAAGCTTCGCCACTTTCAGATGCGCCTAACATGAAGGGGCGTGCAATGGGCGCGGTGTGGGTGTTCTGGGGCGGGACACGGCACTTTCGAATACTCCGAGGCATGCATGATCGCGGGTCGGCAAAGTGAGGCGCATTGCAGCTCCGACAGGCAGACCTAGTTGATTGTGGTCTAAATGAGCCGGAGGAGGCGAAGTGAAGCGAGAACGTAATGGAATGGGGCAAAATGTGCTCTAGGTCGACTGTTACAACAGTACACAGCTCTCAGCTCCGTGCGGCATGGAGTATGATTCCAAAAATCGTTTTTATTAGGTGTAAAACATGATCTGAAAAAGAGCTGAAACCTTCTAAAAACATACTTCAATCAAATCACTAACAACGCGTTAGTCACCATCACCAGCGCCACATCAGGAATTGCGATATAGAAAATTGCCGGGAAATACAGTAATTCAAATTCTGTAAGTGCTTCTCATTGGTCGGCATAAACCAGCCAATCAGAATAGGAGCGACAGTGACCCATTATAACCTATGGAGAAGTATTGACCAATCACATGAAAAGGCGGGACAGTTCAAAATACAGTAAAAAAGGCAGAAAAGAGCTGATTGATTGAGACCAGGTGGCAGATATGAATCCACCAATAATATGTAGTAAGTCTATTTTGAGTGGAGCAAAAAGGGCGCGATAGAAGGGCGCTCTAAAAGTTATTACTGTCTATGGGAAATATTCTAGCACTGTGATTGGTTGGTGGGAAGAGGGGCTCGTCCTGCTTAGCCAATCAGCGGGTGAGCTACCTTCTCATAGAGTTCTATGGGGAAAAGAAATGCAGAGCGAGCTCTGTTTGTGATTGGCTAAGTTAAAAGAGGCGCGGTTATTTGGACCAATGGGACGCTCTTATGGGTTTTCTAATGCAAACTATAATAAAACTGTACATGGCAGAAATCAAATGATAAGACTCATGAAGTTGTACCGATCTCTATATAAAATGAACAATAATATGGGGGTAACGAAAATAAACAAATAAAAATGAATTCAATGAGTTCATTTTTATTTCTTTAATTTCGTTAGCCAATGATCAATAATATGGGGCTAACGAAAATAAAGAAATAAAAGTGAATTCATTGAACATGCACAGTTGTGTTTTTTTCCTAACTCCAACTCACAAAGAATTTTTATTTTATATCCATACAGTGCATTCTGTGGTACCATCAAAAATACAACTCGTTCCAGAAAAAGGCTCTCACAAGGCAAAGTAAGTAAAACTTTCTGACCTGGACAAAATAGTGCTATTGATCGCACTATTCTGTCCAGCACAGAGAGCATTTACAAAACAGAACACACATAGTCCAAAAGTGACCATGTTTGTGCTGTTATGCCCTATGGACACATTGCGGGATCTCCCAAAAGGGGCCACAGCACAGTGTGACCCAAAACTAAAAGAATTAAGACCTGCCTGCTCTCTGTATATGGTGGAGGGGTCACCCTGCCCTGCAGGATAACTCTGCACTGTATATTGGGGAATTTCTCTATGGAGAGCACACAGAGGGGACACCAGAGCAAGAGGCAGAAAAACTGTGGGAGAAGCAGGTACAATCCTCTGATGTCCAGCAGCTGCTGACCCCTTATCTCCTGCTCACCTGAACCACTGCTTCCTGCTCTCCATGGTGACATAGCTGCTGCTGCCCGGCAATGATGTGAGGGCTTCTCGTGGCTCACCCCCTCTCTCCAGCCTCTCCTCTCCGAGCCTCTAGCATTGTACAGAGGGGAGGGCGGAGGAGGAAGCCTGCAAAGGACAACTAGTTTTGCTGCCTGCTCCATCACTCACACTGTGAGCACGGGCTTCACAGTAGCTGAAGGGCGGGCGGCCCCTGCTTTCAGTGGTGTTGGGCAGTGTCCGATGACACTGCCCCTGCGCTGCTTCTGATTAAAGAGCCCCGGGCAGCCATTCGGCTGCAAGAGATTTACCTGCTGTCGCGGGGGTCCAGGAAACTTCCCCAAGGTGCGGGAGGCTAGCGGACGTTTCGGGACACTTGGTAAGTATGAGGTTCGGGGCACAGGCTGTTTTATTCGGGGCTTGTTCCCCGAATAAAACAGCCTAGCAACGCCCATGCTCAGGGTTCCTAAGAGCCTCCATAATCCTTAAATGGAAGAAGTTTGGGATGACCACAACTCTTTCTCGACCCGGCTGTCCAGCCAAACTAGGCAATCGTGGGAGAAGAGCGTTGGTGAGAGAGGTAAAGAAGAACCCCAAGATCACTGTGGCTGAGCTCCAGAGATGCAGGAGGGAGATGGGAGAAAGTTCCACAAAGTCATCTATCACTGCAGCCTCCACCAGTCGGGGCTTTATGGCAGAGTGCGGCCGACGGAAGCCTCTCCTCAGTACAAGACATATGAAAGCCGCATACAGTTTGCAATAAAACCCATGACTCCCAGACTATGAGAAATAAGATTCTCTGGTCTGATGAAACGAATATTGAACTTTTTGGTGTTAATTCTAAGCGGTGGAGAAAACCAGGCCCTGCTCACACCTGCCCAATACAATCCCAACAGTGAAATATAGTGGTGGCAGCATCATGCTATGGGGATGTTTTTCAGCTCTAGGGACAGGACGACTGGTTGCAATTGAAGGAAAGATGAATGCGGCCAAGTACAGAGATATCCTGGATGAAAATCTCTTCCAGACGCTCTGGACCTCAGACTGGGCCGAAGGTTCCTCTTCCAACAAGAGACCCTAAGCGCACAGATAAAATAACAAAGCAGTGGCTTCAGAACAACTCTGTGACCATTCTTGACTGGCCCAGCCAGAGCCCTGACCTAAACCCAATAGAGCATCTCTGGAGAGACTTGAAATGGCTGTCTACCAACATTCACCATCCAACCTGAGGAAACTGGAGAGGATCTGCAAGGAAGAATGGCAGAGAATCCCCAAATCCAGGTGTGAAAAACTTGTTGCATCATTCCCAAGAAGGCTCATGGCTGTACTAGCTCAAAAGGTGCTTCTACTCAATACTGAGCAAAGGGTCTGAATACTTATGACCATGTGGTATTTCAGTGTTTCTTATTTAATAAATTTGCAAAAATATCTACTTTTCAGTTTTTTTTTACTTTCAAGATGGGAGGGGGGGCAGAGTGTACATTAGAGATGGACGAATTGATTCTAACGAAGTGGAATTCGTTTAGAATTTTAGGAAAACTTCGATTCTGAACGAAGTCGAAGTTTGGCGTGATTCGCGGGAATGAAGCGTGTTTTAATTGATAAAATGGCTGTGAGTACATGGCGTTACATGGGGCAAAGATCTCTGGGAGGAAGAAGGGCATAGCCTGCATGACATGTGCAGAGATGAAGCCAATCAGAGACCGGCGGGATTCTGTGATGTCACCGCACTATATAAGTCCGGGCGCCATGCTCGCTCCTCACACTCCTCTCACTGTACTGTGTGGGGAAGGTGCTGCCGCCGCTGCTGCTCATGATATCTCATACTAAAGAACTCACTTTTACACAGCGATTTTTGGGGGGTGTCACAGCTTGTCTCAGAGACTGCTTCTCTTACGTTCTAATTCTGATTTTGTGGGATATTGGAACTGAAGTCCAGTGTGCATCTAATTCAGCTGCATATACATTTTATCTGCTATCTGCTCAGTTCTTGAGCACATTGAATGTCCAAAGGTTATCTAAGCCTGTTGCTGTTGTATTCAGTTAAAGAAACAGCGTTTTTACAATCCAAATACCACTAATTTTTGTTGCTCATTTCTTTTGCGCAATTTAGATCCAGGGATTAATTAAGCGTTGTTCTGCTGTTGTGGTCACTAAAAGAAACGTTCTTTTTCACCGCCAAAGAAGAAATTTTGCCTGTAGCATAATTCATATCCGAAGGTTAATTACGAGTTTCTGTTGTTGTGTTCTGTAAAATACACGCCGTTTTAACACACTACAAAGCTGGTTATTGTTGGCAGCACATTTCTTTTGCGCAATTTACATCCAAGGGTTAACTAAGTATTTTTTTCTGCAATTGTACTCAGTAAAAGAAACGTTGTTTTTCACCTCCAAAGAAGAAATTCTGTAGCATAATTCATATCTGAAGATTAATTAAGCCTGTTTGTGCTTTTATATTAAGTAAAATACACAGAGGTTTTAAACGGGACATACAAGTAAATTTTTCCTGGCCATTTGTGGAGTGCAATTTATATCCAAGGGTTACCCAAGCTTGTTAGTGGGTTCATTTGGCGTCAAATACAGGGTGTGTATTTATCATATACAGATATCTTCATTAAACAGAGTCTGTACATTTTAGAACAAACAATATGTCAGACAGAGAGGTGGCAGGCTCTTCATCTGCAAGTGGCAGTGGCACAAACATTCCTGGAGTAGGCCCAGGTCGCAGCACAGCAAGGGGACGTCGCAGCAGGGGTCACAGTGAGGCCAGAACTGCTAGTGTCATCTAGCGGCCGTGTGTTGTTCAGCAACCCAATGGTTCTTGATTGGTTGACTAGGTCATCCTCTTCCTCCCAGATGACATCTAACAACCCCAGCCAAGAGTCGGTGGGAATGTCAGACACAACCCATAGTTGGCATGGCCCGGGAGCGGGTCAGCGGCCCTCACCTGTCCTCAACCCGCCTCTGTCCCATCCGGTTCCCTCAGCCAGAGATCTACTATGTGGTCTGGGCTCAGCGCCACTATACATCGTAGATGAACAATTTGAGGAGGGCAGTCAGCAGCTACTTGGCAGCGGAGAAATGGGGCAATATCCCCTGCTTCTTGCAGTAGGCGGGAAAGTATAGATGTCATGTTGTGAGGAGTCAGCCTCTGCATACCAAGACCGGTGATGAGGACAGCAGTGACGATGAAACACAAATCTATGATGATATAGCCGACCGCACTTGGGAACCGGGTGAAGCAAGGGCTTCATCATCGTCAGGAGAAGAGGGCGTCAGCTTGCGCGTCAGGCAGCGGCGCAGCCAGCAAGTGGGTAGAAAACCCACTTCGCAGGTCCAAGAAAGTGGCGGCACAGGGGCTCAGCGAGGCAGCACGGTATAGTCACTAAATCGACGTTTGGCGTAAAATAGATACCGGCGGTTGGGGCAGTTTTTTGCTAAGACACCGGAAAGCCAAATAGGGGTAATTGAATCTTTAGCGAAAGTGAAGCGTGGCCGGGGCTAACGTTGCCCCCAGGGCCCGTGTCAACACATCGCGTCACCATCCGATGGCCTGGGAGAAACGGGCTCAGATGTGGGTGGCCACCCGCCGCAGCAGCAGCCCCCCGTGGCACGCTGCCATTGCACCCAGTAAAGGCTCCACCACCTCGCAGAAGGAAGGGGTTTCTTTGCCTCATCTCCTGGTCCAGACTCCGCTCCTCGAACTCATGGCACCCAGCTTTCAACGGGCGTTTGCAAAGAGACAACAGTAGGGCCCAAACCAAGTGCAAACCTTACGGGCTCCGTCCAAGTTTTTGGGTACTGCAGTCCCCCCTTTCCAAATGGGGACTCTGCACCGTTTCAGAGAACAAATGGCTTGTGCCAGCCAGAGGAGAGTTCCAAAGCCGTAATTTTTTTTCCCAAAAAAAAGGCATACCCACACTTCACAAATATGTAAAAAACAGAAGGTGGGCCCAGTTTTTTCTTTTTTTATCGGTTTTGTTCCAAAGGTCACGCAGCCGGACTGGGAGCTGTCAGGGCCTACATGTCCTTTACCCCCACGGGGTTTAACATGCTTCCTGCCCAGGCACACCAAAAAACTTGGAAGGGAAAGCCACTTTCCCTCCCGTTGTGAAACTGCGGCTCCTGCGCCAAGTCCCGCCCCCTCCCCCCCCACCACCCTCGCCTCCACAATACAGCTCATCATACCACATTGAGGGCACGCGTGTCACGAGTTCTCCCCCGGGCTTGCCTCGGCAAAACAAAGAAACACAGGGGGGGAACTGCTCGCGTAGCAGCAAAAAATCGCTGTGTGGCTTTCTCCGCGCCAATGAAATCGGAACCATGGGAGGAAAATGGGGGAAACATGGTGCCGTGTCACTGAGGAGGGATGGCCCCTGCGCCTGCTGGCGCATGTGTTCTTCTGGGTTGAAAAAAGGGTTTCCCGATGTCTTCCACCGATTTTTCAGAAGATTTGAAAAAAGCCAGGAAATGTGCATGCACTTAATTTTTCCTACAAAGCCAGGAACCCCTCCCGATTTGCAGCGCAAAGGCCTCCCCCAACACCCTGATATGCGATGTTTTTCCACCCATTGGGAATTCCGCCTCACAGTTGGCCCGACTGTATAACAAGAAACCCATTAACAAGTTTTTGATGATCCAGGCAGACAGGAGACCCCCCTTGTAACTTTGATGCAGCCAGTGGCAGCTCTGTCACTGGTTGCTGAGGCCATTCAGGAGGCAACGTTTTTTTGTCAGTCGCCGGGACTAGGGATAATAACGTCTTTTCCAAAGCTTCATTCCTGGAACAATGCTGAAAATTGCCGGGGCGGGGGACTGGAGACATGGCGACTAACCCGTGGCCCAGAGTCCGGTGGGGACTGAACGGAGGAGGAGGGGGCGGAGGGGGGGACATTGAGCAAAGCATTGTCTGTGAAATGATGGATTTTTCTACCGAGGTGACAAGAAGGGGGGACAGGGGCAGTGGGGAGGTTTGAGGAGATGAGGGAAAACGAGGCGATCCCCCAAGCACCGTGGCAGTATAAAGTGGAGATGGAGGCGGGGGCCCCTTGGGGTCACTTGGCAGATGGTGCCGCCTGATTTTCCTGCAGTGAAAGCCCGAAATCCACCATCCGGCAGGGGATTTCTTCTGGCTCTCCACCTTTTTGGATCCTCCCCCCCGGCCCAAAATGGAGCCTTTTTCCCCGCTGCTGAAGGGAGGCAAAACAAAATACATAGGGAAATCCCCGTAGTCAGTTTTGGCCCTGCCTATGTGCGGATCGCCCTCCTCTGATAGGTCTGACCGGGGGGGGTTTTTCAGGCTCATACTATGCCGGGCCTGCGGGGGAAGGGGTGGGGGTAGAAACATTACCAGCTCATCAGCAGCAACCTAATCTGGGGGTCACTGATGAACTTCTTTCCCCCCGCCTGTGGGAGGGGGAGTGCCAGCAGCGCAGCAGGGCCCGGAGGGAGACCCTGAACAATAGGGGGTGGCCCACTTGGGCGCACACTCCACCCCCCATTGAAGATCCGCTGGGGTACGACAGCCAAAAGGATGTGTGGCCGAACTTCCGTTTGATGGAGAAGCGTCCGCCCGCCAGTAGGGGGCATCAGAGCGGGTTTCAGTGCGGCGGGGGGAACGTTACCCCAAGGGAACCCGCTTTCCCCGGAAATGTTGGGAATGACTGCCTTTGTCAAGATGAAACAGTCGGGATCAGCCAGGATTTACCAAACCAATGCCTTAGGCGTCAAAATTCCCCCCAAGATGCCTCACCAAAACTTTGAGAAATGAGTCTGGTTAAAAATTCCTGCCTCAGCCCTATTTGATGCCGCCCCCCGTTTTTATGGCAGACATCTTTGCCCCCTTTCTCCTCTCCTACACCCTCTTTTCCAGGATTGTCATTGTCCACCATGACCTAAAGCTGTGCTGCGCTGTTTTTGCTGCTGCATCACCCCCAAACCCGTCCCTTGTGCCACTCTCTCCTCTGGCTCGCCGTACCTTCCTCTCGATGTGCCCTCTGTGGCCTACGCCCTGTTTTTTTGCCGCTTTCAAAAAGTCATTGTGCCACTGTCTACCTATGCGCTGCTGTGGGTGCTGCCGTGACCTACACACTCTGTCTTGTCCACTCTCGGGCCTCATGCGTTGCTGTGGGGTGCTGCCCCCCCCCCCACTTCCCTGCCCCCCACACCCACACTCTGTGGCCTATGATGTTGCCAACCCCGAGCCCTCACTTTTTTTTTTCAGCTGTCCTGCCATGACTTTATCAGGCACATTCCCCCCTTCATTTTTTTTGGGCAGTTTTCCCCTTAAGTGCCCGGGAATTTTTAGTGAACGATTCTAAAAGGGCGGCAGTCTCGCTGTAATACTAAAACAAAAACTTTTATGAAGACCAAACCCAAACCCCCTTTCATTTTAACATGGCCAACTTCTACAGCACCCTCAGGCTCTGAGCACCGGAAATAGCTGTTTTAACGTGATTCGTCCCAAATAATTCGACCGAAAAAAAATTTTGACGGAAAATTCGCGAAGTGGGCAAATCAAATTTTTTTTAGAATTCGCCCATCTCTAGTGACATTAAAAAAAAAAAATTAACTTTTGGATCTTACCAAAGGGGCTGCAAATGAAAAAAGAGTGAAAAATAAAAGGAGTCTGAACCTTTTTCGCCCCACGTAGATAATTTAACTGAATAAAGCCATGAGCCCCAATGAACAGAGACCAATGTGGGGGATGATAATCTCGTACAGCGCAGTGGAATATGAAGTGTTATATAAATGTATAAAAATAAAAATAAAGCAAGGGGTTTTTTCGGGTTTTAAAATTACTTTTAAAACAGGTACTTCTCAAATTTTGAGGGTTTTTCGGAGTAAAACCTAAAGCCTATAATACAGCTAATGAGCATTAAAGGGGCTGTGGCTCGTTCCCAGGAGACAGAGCAAACTGATCCAAGACTGATGTCCTATCTTGAAGCTTAGACCATCAATATTATAGTCCCGAAAAAAACTTAAAGGGGTGTTCCCATGTGATAGTGTATTATGTAATCTTGAGTTTTCTTGTTGTATAACAATCCTTGTTAGAGGTCGCCATTATCGTATGTCCTCACCTGGATGACCATACATCTGGGGGAAATGGTGTCTTCCTGATCAGGGCCATTTTTAAAAACATTAGGGGGCAGAGCATACATTTCCCAAAATAAATCACACCAACCCGCCTCTAGCCCCCGCGATGTCTTTAACACCTGACCCACAAAACTAACATTCAGGGCAGGTATTTTTGTTGCGCTTTAAAAAAGTGTTTTTTTTTGAGATCTACATTAACCAAATTTGATATTTTCCCATAAAGGAAAATCTTGGACCCCATATTTTTCCCTCATTCTTTTTTGTGGGACCACGTCATTAAAACTCTTTCAACAAACTAAACGACATTTTTGGGGATTGCCGAAATTGTATCAACTATCTGACGATTACGTCGACTATCCATCGGGCGAAGCGATACGCAATTTTCAAGACATTTTCGATAGCGAAAATAGATTTTTCGTTGAGACCATTAAAGTCTATGGGAGAGGAACAACACCTTCATTCTTACCCCCAAACAGGGCTGGAGAAGCGGGAATTAACATCCACAACAGTAAAATGGATACTGCTACATTTTAGGCAACACAATTGGGCAACAAGAGTTTACAGAAAAAAAGTCACAGACCATTCACATCCCTGTCTTGTACCACAGCCTGACCCTTAAACCTGCATGACCCACAAATTAAAAAGTGCCTGAAGGCAGTATGCTCTGAACCATCATTTTACTTGAACTGGACATTGAATATCCCTGTCCTGGGCCACAGCATGAGCCCAAATCTGCATGACCCCCAGATTAAAAAAGTGCTGGAAAAAGAGTCTTTCGACCACCATTTTATTTTTCACTGGACATAGACTATCCTGCCCCTGGACCGCAGCTTGCAGGTGCATTAACCACTGAAGAACAGATTGGCGACCTGTTCGTTTACTGAGATTCACAGGGCCATGACCCAGCGATGACAGCCTGACGGTCCTGCAACCGACGATCCGATGGCTTGCGTGTTGTCACCACACGTAAGGAGCAACTTCTCTCGTACCTCTACTTCCATGTCCTACACCCCTCTTTGCTTGCTTACCACCAGCATTTCGCTCCATGTTCGAAAGAAAAAAATTTTAAGAAGGTATGGAAGAGTTTTTGAAAGTCTCTTATTAAAAGATGGCAAGTCTTAAATCCCTCTAATTTCCTACAGCCAACTAGGATTAGAAACTGAAAGGTTTCTAGCGAATACCTGTTAAATGCGGTCAGGTGGAACAACCGTAACACCAAAAAAACAGTATTCTTCATTCAGACCAAGGGATTTACAACTGCCCATAGGACTAAGGAATTGATAGTTTTCAAAACATATCATACAAGTGCGCTATCTGCGCCAAACTGAGATTCAACGGCGCAATAAAACTATTCAAAGTTACAGGGATGAGAAATTGCATTTTTTGCAGCAATGACAAACGAGAACAGTTGCTAGAAAATTTTTCTATCAGAAGTGTCGTACAATGTGGCTATTTGAAAAAAACTAGGGCCCTGCCACGTGCAATACAGTTATTTAAAAGTTATACGATAACAAACGGTGGTTTTTGCACCAATGAAATACACCAACAGTAACTACAAAATTTCTGTATTCAAATTTAAGTACAAGGTGGCTCTTTGAACAAAACTAGGACGCACCAAAGTAAAAAAAACACCTATTTGAAATGTGTATGGATAATAAAAGGTGTTTTTTGCACCTATGAAATACAACAGCAATTACTAACAAATTTCTGTATGGTAATGTAAGTACAAGATGGGTCTTTCACCAAAACTGGCCTGCGCCAAGGTGAAAAAAACCTAATTAAATTGTGTACGGATAATAAAAGGTGGTTTTTGCACCTATTAAATATACCTGCGGTGACTAGAAAAGTTCTGTATCCTATTGTAAGTACAAAGTGGGTCTTTGAACAAAACTGGCCTGAGCCAAAGTGAAAAACACGTAATTAAATTGTGTACTGATAATAATAGGTGGTTTTGGCACCTATGAAATACAACACCAATTACTAGCAAATTTCTGTATGGTAATATAAGTACTAAGTGGGTCTTTGAACAAAACTGGGCTGCACAAAAGTGAAAAAAAAACCTAATTAAATTGGGTACAGATAATAAAAGGTGGGTTTTGCACCTGTCAAATACACCTGCAGTTACTAGAAAAGATCTGTATCCTAATATAAGTACAGGCTGCAAAAAATACAAGGTAATATATCACCAAAAACTGGCCAAAAACTGGTAATAAAAAGCCATTTAAATGCAGGGTCAAAGAAGTCTGGACTGCACCATATCCACTCTCCTTTCAAAAGCCTGCCTGCCTTTCTGTCTGTGTTCGCCTGCAACCTCCCCCCACCCCCACCCCTCGCGGCTGTACAGCGCTAGATGCTTCTTTCAAATTCTCAGCCTAACTAACTAAAAACTGAAATTCTCTAATCTACCTATGTTCTAATGTTCACAGCTAAAAGCATAGTTGTCTGTGTGAACAAATAGAACTGTTTTGCTGAGCTGTATTGAGAGAGACCGAGCACATGTCCTGCTCTAATGATACACAGGCACACACTGATGCTGAACAGGAAGGGCTGTTCTATGTAAAACGAGGTCATGTGATTTTTCCAGCCAATCAAAACCATACACATCCCAGTCATGACGTCGCAGACACAGCTCACCCTGCTCTATTCTCTAAGCTGATTTGCTAGCCGCCAAAATGACAGGAAAAGCCGAAAATGGCGCGATATTAATAGATTATGCGCAGATTTTCACCTAAATTATCGTGTGATCGAAAAATTCCGATCAACATAAAAACCATGCCGATTTCAACTTTGTCGATAATAATCGCTCAACACTAATCTTGACATGTAGACCATTATGTAATGGCTTATTCTATAGCTAAAATATAGGGCTTCATTTACCACAGTAAATCTTTATTTAAACCTCGTACATTATTTGGAGGGTATAGTATATAAAGTTGCCCATACACATGAGATAAAAGTTAGCTGTAATGGACAATTTTAAAGCCCCCCCTTGAGAAGCAGCAGATTATGGAGGCAACATGGCTGCCAGAATGCAATAATGTCACAATATACAGAACAACCAGCACATGGACAGTATATGACAGTGATAGTCTCTAGCATTCAGTGATGACACAATGACCCAGGGAGGTCCTCTAGCATTCAGTGATGTCACAATGACCCAGGGAGGCCCTCTAGCGTGCAGTGATGTCACAATGACCCAGGGAGGCCCTCTAGCATGCAGTGATGTGACAATAACCCGGGGAGTTCCTCTAGCGTGCAGTGATGTCACATTGACCCAGAGAGGTCCTTTAGCATGCAGTGATGTCACAATGACCGAGGGAGGTCCTCTAGCATGCAGTGATGTCACAATGACCCAGGGAAGTCCCCTAGCATGCAGTGATGTCACAATGACCCAGTGACCCTATTGTGACATCATCGAAATGTAGCTATAAGACCGAGCGCCGGCTGATATCGCTGCCATTTTGTGAGCTGTTGCATCTGTCGACACTTCCTAGGCTTTCCACATTCTCTGGTTTATATCAGTTGAATACTACAGCATTGTAACATCTTTGCTTGTGACTTTATCATTATATTGGATTATTATTCCACTACTTTGACATCTTTTGTGGAATTGAGGACCATGAATCGTGTCCAAAATCAAGGTAAGCAAAATATTAAGGCCATCTCTTCTATGAATTGGGGTGGGATTCTGGGGTGAATCAAGGAATAGATTTTAGTTTATTGTAGATGGGTTTTTCTTTAACATTTAGTAATTTTCATATCAATTCTGTTCTTTTAGACCAAACCCTTATTCCTGTGAGGCTCAGGTCTCGCCTCATTGAAAGAGGAGTAAGCGGCCGCCGCCTAAGAGGGGACAGTGATGGATCCCCAGCGCCTCTCAGGGAAAGAAGAGGACGAGGACGCCAAGTGGAGGAGAATCGAAATCGGAGTCGATCTCCAAGATCCCCGGCTGGACCCTCGGGAGTAGAGCATGAACCCTTCCAGGCTGGACCATCACAACAACCATCTACTGTGGAGCCAGCTGTCCCAGAGCCAGTAGGCCAAAATGTTGGTGCAAGGCGCAACAGGCGCCCAAGTGTCAGGAAGAGGGCTCGCCAGATAGAAAGGCTCCCATCTCGTCCTTTCACACAGGATGAAGAGTTGACATCCTGCACCATATGCATGGAGGAATATACTGATGGGGAGACTGTAACAACACTGCCCTGCGCCCACATTTACCATCGGGACTGCATAGCACCTTGGCTCAGGACCAACCCAAGGTGCCCCCTCTGCAGGCGCCATTGCTTTCAATAAAGCAAAAAAGAACAACACCATCCGGCGACTCCGTTTACAGCCCAGGTAGGAGACCCATACATATATATATACATTTACATAGACATGGTTTTTTTTTTTCAACCATAATAACTATGTAACTATGTAATATCAGTAGAAATAGAAATCTTACTTCTATTTATTGTACTTTTTGCTTCATATTTCACCGACCACAGAATAATAGTATATGTATATTTGTCTCTTTGCAGTTTAACATCGAATATTTGAGGGCTGTAAACTAAGACCCTGATCCATTACAAATACATCCTATGGTAAGTAGTCCCCGGTAGCATCGTCACCTGTTTTATTTTCTATATTCTACTCATTATACTTTTTGCTTCATATTTCACTGATCATAGATTTATAGCATTTGTATATTTGTATCTTTGCAGTTTAACATCAAATATTTGAGGGATTGTAAACCAAGCACTTGATCCATTCCAAATACATCCTATGGTAAGTTGTTGCATCAGTTGACACTTCCTTGGCTTTCCATATTCTCTGGTTTATATCAGTTGAATATTACAGCATTGTAACATCTCTGCTTGTGATTTTTTTCTTTATATTAGATCATTATTCCACTTCTGTGACATCTTTTGTGGAACTAAAGACCATGAATCGTGTCCAAAACCAAGGTAAGCAAAATATTAAGACCAGCTCTTCTTCTATGAATTGGGGTTGGATTCTGGGTTGAATCAGCTCATAGATTTTAGTTTATTGTAGAGGGGTCTTTCTTTAACGTTTAGTAATTTCCATATCAATTCTGCTCTTTTAGACCAGACCCTTATTCCTTTGAGGCTCAGGTCTCGCCTCATTGAAAGAGGAGTAAGCGGCCGCCGTCTAAGAGGGGACAGTGATGGATCCCCAGCGCCTCTCAGGGAAAGAAGAGGATGAATACATCAGATAGGGTAAAATTGACAATGAAGTTGATTGCTAAGATCTCCGGCTGGACCCTCGAGAGTGGAACATCAACCCTCCCAGACTGGACCATCACAGGAACCATCTACAAACAGAATACCATCTGGCGAGATTACAGCCCAGGTAGGAGACCCATACATACAACACATATCAGCAGAAATAGAAATCTCTCTTCTGTTTATTTTACTTTTTGCTTCATATTTCAATGATCATAGATTTATAGTATTTGTATATTCGTCTCTTTGCAGTTTAACATCAAATAATTGAGGGCTGTAAACAAAGACCTTGATCCATTCCAAATACATCCTATGGTAGCGTCTTCATCTGTTTTATTTTTCTTACTTCGTTTTTCCACTGATTCTTATGTTTTTCTTATGTTTTTCTTATACTTTTATTGTATTTTAGGGTCCCAGAGCGGCAAAAAAACAACCTGTAACATCCAACAACAGGACATCATCCAACCACAGAGGCATTTCCAGCACCTACTGCTGAGGATGAGCATCTCCTGCCGCGCCTTGCTCTTATTCCATCATTATTTCTTGGAAAAGATGCTAGTTTCACTGGATTGAACATCTTTCCAGGTGAACCAAGCACAGACCCAATTATTGCTCTACAGAACCAATAAAAACGTATCCACCTTTACTTCCTTCTTAACTAGAGTTATTATTTTATAGCTTACATAGCATTTAAACAGGTTTTTAACTGTCTGCATGTCCTAAAAACAAACAGTTAAATATGCAGCTCCGACCTAGAGATCCAGGACATGTGCCCTGAATCCTAGGGACATACATTCAATCACCTGGGAACCCTATGCTTGGTGGGCCCTAGGCAACTGCCTAGTGTGCCTAATGGAAAATGGCCCTATTTCTGTTGCAGTCAGGGTCTATCAATAACAATACCTGACTGGATTCTTGAGACGTGGTGTCCTGGCTGTGATTTTTCTGTCCATAGTTTAATCAAATAGAGGGATGTACAAAAGAGAACACAGCACATATGTGGGATTGTAGTAGGAGTTTGTAGTAGTTGTGTCTGTATCAAATGAGAATAAGTTCTGAAGGATCTGTGTTGTGGACCAGAATCTAGGTCCGTGGGACTGAGGAGCTGAGTTGGAGGCAGTATCTCTAAACGCTACTAGAAGATATGTGCTAACGATTTATGTGTGGACTTTATTGCAGTGAGGAGGGGAGTTGTGGCCAAAACCTCAGAGGACACTTGGGGAATGTTCAATCTGAAAAACGGATTGAAAAGCGTTGCGTAAAACGTATCCCAAGACGTCCCCAAAGTGTGCTGCGTGTTTAGATGTGTTTTGGGTGCAGCAGGCACACACCCTTTAGTTTTATAAAGGTCTGCTGCATCAAACGGATCAAGAATTGACATGTTAATTCTTTGAATGAATCCGAAAGACACATCAGAAAGACGCATGTAAACACGTATCAGTGATGACTCGTCTGAACACCAATGAATGTTTCACATTGAAACTGATATTAATCACACTGCACAGTTAGGCTATGTTCTCACGGCGTAATTGCCCTGCGTACAATATGCGCCGCAATACGCCGGGTGATTTGGGAGTCGCGCTGATCACCGCGTACTCCCGAAGCACGGGAGCTGGCAGCTCACTGGCCCCATTGATACGCATTACTATATAATGCATAATAATAATTTACATTTCACTTATCTCCCCGCGCATACAATACGATCATATTGTACGCACGTGGTGACGAGGCGTAATCCATAGTTCTCTATGAGAGCTATGGATTACCGTAACTGTGGAGCGCATTTCACCACTTATTTAGTGGAATACGCTGCGAAATACACCCATAAATACAGTAATTATGCTCCAAAATAAGCCGCGTGAATATACCCTAAGATGCGGTTTGGGTCCGTTTTAGGTCCAAAATACATATACTAACACGCATCTAAAAAACTTATCCAAAAACATCATGTGAACATCCCCTTAGCAGAATATCTGTGCTAGAACTATTCTGTTGATGTGTAGTGTGTTCCTTGTCACGTACACACTCACCAGCACGTGACTTGGGGCCACTGTAATGGAGCTGATTTATTTCCACGTTTCACTCACCTCTCTCTCATGTGGCAAATCAAGCATAAATCACACCCCAAGAGAATTCCAGCACCACAAAAATATCCGCTGCCACCCCCTTCTTCAATACTCCAAATAAAAGGGGATCAGAGGGAAGGAAAAAACTACAAATGTGGAAAAATACACCTTCAGGCTAAAATATAACTTTTATTATAACCAATGAATAAAAAAGGATGGGACCTAACAAGTCCCTATTTATCCCTAAAGAATGCTATACCCTAAGGAAAAGTGGGGGAACCGCCCAGAAAAAGGGCGACCCCACTCAGGAACCTAATCTCCCACGCCCCTCACGAACTCCCTAATCTATCCGAAAATAATTACAATAAATACTACACAAGGAATAAAGAAAAAAAAATGAGGAACAATAAAAAAGTGCAAAAATGTGTGATTGTAAAGTAACTAAGTAAATAGAACTATAAACACAGGACAAAGCAATAAACAACATATACAAAAATACTACAGTAATTAAGCACAATAATCTATGCTAGGGGATAGATATAAATACATTACTCAATATACCAGCACAGTAATATATGCTGGGGAACGAAGGCAAGATTGCCAAAGATCAAAGCATAATATTGAAAAGCAGATTAGTTTATCTTTAGTTATCTCTTTTATATATTCCTGCATAACTTCCGACGCGTTTCTCCCGGCAGGAATAAACCGGGTTCATCAGGGAACCAGCAACAATATTTGCAAAGCAAGGTGGAAACTTACAGTCATATGAAAAAGTTTGGGCACCCCTATTAATCGTAATCATTGTTAGTTCTAAATATTTGGGTGTTTGCAACAGCCATTTCAATTTGATATATCTAATAACTGATGGACACAGTAATATTTCCGGATTGAAATGAGGTTTATTGTACTAACACAAAATGTGCAATAATGCATTAAACCAAAATTTGACTGGTGCAAAATTTATGGGCACCCCAACAGAAAAGTGACGTTTAATATTTAGTAGATCCTCCTCTTGCAAAAATAACAGCCTCTAGTCGCTTCCTGTAGCTTTTAATCAGTTCCTGGATCCTGGATGAAGGTATTTTTGACCATTCCTCTTTACAAAACAATTCAAGTTCAGTTAAGTTTGATGGTCGCCAAGCATGGACAGCCCGCTTCAAAGTATCCCACAGATGTTCAATGCTATTCAGGTCTGGGGACTGGGATGGCCATTCCAGAACATTGTAACTGTTCCTCTGCATGAATGCCTGAGTAGATTTGGAGCTGTGTTTGGGATCATTGTCTTGCTGAAATATCCATCCCCGGCGTAACTTCAAATTCATCACTGATTCTTGTACATTATTCTGAAGAATCTGCTGATACCGAGTTGAATCCATGCGACCCTCAACTTTAACAAGATTCCCGGTGCCGGCATTGGCCACACAGCTCCAAATCATGATGGAACCTCCACCAAAATTTTACAGTGGGTAGCAAGCGTTTTTCTTGGAATGCTGTGTTTTTGGGACGCCATGCATAACGTCTTTTTGTATGACCAAACAACTCAATCTTTGTTTCATCAGTCCACAGGACCTTCTTCCAAAATGAAGCTGGCTTGTCCAAATGTGCTTTTGCATACCTCAGGCGACTCTGTTTGTGGCGTGCTTTCAGAAACGGCTTCTTTCGTATCACTCTCCCATACAGCTTCTCCTTGTGCAAAGTGTGCTGTATTGTTGACCGATGCACAGGGGACCATCTGAGCAAGATTGATGCTGCAGCTCTTTGGAGGTGGTCTGTGGATTGTCCTTGACTGTTCTCACCATTCTTCTTCTCTGCCTTTCTGATATTTTTCTTGGCCTGCCACTTCTGGGCTTAACAAGAACTGTCCCTGTGGTCTTCCATTTCCTTACTATGTTCCTCACAGTGGAAACTGACAGGTTAAATCTCTGAGACAACTTTTTGTATCCTTCCCCTGAACAACTATGTTGAACAATCTTTGTTTTCAGATCATTTGAGAGTTGTTTTGGGGAAAGCCCATGATGCCACTCTTCACAAGAGATTCAAATAGGAGAACAACTTGCAATTGGCCACCTTAAATACCTTTTCTCATCATTGGATACACCTGGCTATGAAGTTCAAAGCCAGTGAGGTTACAAAACCAATGTTGTGCTTCAGAAAGTCAGTAAAAAATAGTTAGGAGTATTCAAATCAATAAAATGATAAGGGTACCCAAATTTTTGCACCAGTCAAAATTTGGTTTAATGCGTATTGCACATTTTGTGTTAGTACAATAAACCTCAATTCAATCCGGAAATATTACTGTGTCCATCAGTTATTAGATATATCAAATTGAAATGGCTGTTGCAAACACCCAAATATTTAGAACTAAAAATGATTAAGATTAATAGGGGTGCCCAAACTTTTCATATGACTGTACGTCACTTTAGTAAGATGAGATGATATATAATACAGCTGCCTGGTGGCTGGTACAGAGATCCATGATGTTCGATCAAGTAGTAGATATAGGGTGGGCAGGAAGATAAATGGCAATGAGCTTGCTTAAATAGTAGTACAGGTAGTTACTCACCTGGGTGGATGCGAGCGTCCGCATGGAAACGGCGTCTGCCCGCACACTCTGCGCCGTCGCGGACTGTAAACCGCGCATGCGCAGTATGGGTATGCAAAAAGGAACTACCAAAATGGCGCCGCGGCCGAAGAAGACCGCACAGCGCATGCGCGAAAAAACGGCGCACGCTTACTGCGAAGGAGGACCGCGGTGAAATGGTGGAAAGCGCATGGCTATGTAAAAATGAATAGCTGTGTGGTGGGACAGAAGAAAGGATCTAAGATGCAGGAATGTCCACCCCCACACACCAAAGCCAGGGCCAAGATTATAAATATTGGAGTGGTTATGTTAATAAAGGTATAGGATACAACACTTAATAAATATGGCCATAACATAAGGATATATCTATGTTCCAAACATACCATTCAAGTATAAAACTTAATAACCACAAGTTACAGGGAGAACTACAAGGTGACCTAATGGATCCTATTGATTAAATAAATATATGATATATTGACAGAAAAATTGAATAATAAGTGAACAAGGCTCAAACAATTCTTATTAAGGAAAAAATAAAAAACATAAAGAGATATACAAATAGCAAATAAAGATACAGTGATATAACAGAATAACAAAAAGATGGAGTACAGACAAACTTAGTTAGATAAATGATGTAAAACTACAGGAATCATTGATGCCAAATGGATGTAATGTTTTGAGGCGAAAAATCCAATTGGCCTCACGTTGTAAGACCTTTTTATCAAAGTCACCCTTGCGAACTGATGGAGTCACGACTACGATTACAGAAAAGGTCAGTGCGAAGGGGTTTTCAGGATGTGTCACATTCATATGTTGTGCCAAGGGGGTATCACGTTTATTACGAATATCACCCACATGTTCCAAAATACGGCGTCTAAACCCTCGTATTGTTTTCCCCACATACATGAGTGGACAGTTGCAAGATGCTTGATAGACTACACCTCTGGTTTTGCAATTTGCGTAGTTGTAAGATTTAAACTCTCTACCTGTATGTAGATTTTTAACCCCTTTAGAGACTGCAATAAATTTGCAAGCCTTGCAGCTCCCACATTTGTAGGTCCCAGTGATGTTACTACGTAGCTACGTACTTTAGGAGGGGTATAGTGACTGTATACCAAAAGGTCTCCTATGTTTTTACCACGTCGGAAGGAGATCTGAGGATATGTCTCGATAAAGTCATGAACATACGGATCTTGTCTTAGGAGGGGCCAGAAGTTTTTAATAATCCCAATAAGTTTTTAATAATCCCAATAACTTGTTCTGAGGCATTATCGAAAGTGCCGACAATTCTCAGGGGGACTGCTATGGGGAGCCCTTGTGCTCCCTCATACGCAAATCTCTTCCTGGGCTGATGGGAAAACACCATTGTTTTTTCAGAACAGTATTATGATTTATCAGAAAACATTTTATTTTGGGGCCGCTACATCGATGATATCGTCATACTATGATCAGGGACTGATATCCTGTTCAACGAATTTGTTGATAGACTAAAGTGTAATACAATAGGTTTAAGATTCACTTCTACCATTCAGGCTTCCGAATTAGTCTTCCTGGATATCACTATTAAGAAGACTCAAAATGGAATTTTGGAGACTACTCTATACAGAAAACCCACGGCGGGCAATAGCCTCCTTAGGTGGGACAGTGCACACCCCTTTCCTCTACGCCGGGGTATACCAAAAGGTCAACACATCAGAGCTAGACGAAATTGTTCATCCCTGTCCTTCTTTAAGAAGGAAGCCGACATACTTAGAAGGAGGTTTACTGAACGTGGCTATCCCCAAAATATTCTGAAGGAAGCCTATAATTGGGCTCGTAGTGCTGATCGGTCATTACTACTACAGCCACAAAGATGCCATCAAAATGATAAAAAACTGAGAATTGTCGGCACCTTCGATAATGCCTCAGAACAAGTTATTGGGATTATTAAAAACTTCTGGCCCCTCCTAAGACAAGATCCGGATCTTCATGACTTTATCGAGACATATCCTCAGATCTCCTTCCGACGTGGTAAAAACATAGGAGACCTTTTGGTGTATAGTCACTATACCCCTCCTAAAGTAGAGAGTACTTGGCTACGTAGTAACATCACTGGGACCTACAAATGCGGGAGCTGCAAGGCTTGCAAATTTATTGCAGTATCTAAAGGGGTTAAAAATCTACATACAGGTAGAGAGTTTAAAGCTTACAACTACGCAAATTGCAAAACCAGAGGTGTAGTCTATCAAGCATCTTGCAACTGTCCACTCATGTACGTGGGAAAAACAGTACGTGAGTTTAGACGCCGTATTTTGGAGCATGTGGGTGATATTCGTAATAAACGTGATAGCCCCTAGGCACAACACATGAATGTGACACATCCTGAAAACCCCTTCGCACTGACCTTTTCTGTAATCGAAGTTGTGACTCCATCAGTTCGTAAGGGCGACTTTGACAAAAAGGTCTTACAACGTGAGGCCAATTGGATTTTTCGCCTTAAAACATTACATCCATTTGGCATCAATGATTCCTGTAGCTTCGCATCATTTATTTAACCAAGTTTGTCTGTACTCTATCTTTTTGTTATTCTGTTGTATCACTGTATCTGTATTTGCAATTTGTATATCTCTTTATGTTTTTTATTTTTTCCTTAATAAGAATCGTTTGAGCCTTGTTTACTTATTATTTTATTTTTATGTCAATTTATCATATATTTATTTAATTAATAGTATCCATTAGTTTATCTTGTAGTTCTCCCTGTAACTTGTGGTTATTAAGTTTTATACTTGAATGGTATGTTTGGAACATAGATATATCCTTATGTTATGGCCATATTTATTGTGTTGTATCCTATACCTTTATTAACATAACAACTCCAATATTTATAATCTTGGCCCTGGCTTTGGTGTGTGGGGGTGGACATTCCTGCATCTTAGATCCTTTCTTCTGTCCCACCACACAGCTATTCATTTTTACATAGCTATGCGCTTTCCACCACTTCACCGCGGTCCTCCTTCACAGTACGCGTGCGCCGTTTTTTCGCGCATGCGCTGTGCGGTCTTCTTCGGCCGCGGCGCCATTTTGGTAGTTCCTTTTTGCATATCCATACTGCGCATGCGCGGTTTACAGTCCACGACGGCGCAGAGTGTGCGGGCAGACGCCGTTTCCATGCGGACGCTCGCATCCACCCAGGTGAGTAACTACCTGTACTACTATTTAAGCAAGCTCATTGCCATTTATCTTCCTGCCCACCCTATATCTACTACTTGATCGAACATCATGGATCTCTGTACCAGCCACCAGGCAGCTGTATTATATATCATCTCATCTTACTAATAGTATTTTTGTATATGTTGTTTATTGCTTTGTCCTGTGTTTATAGTTCTATTTAGTTAAAGGGGTTGTCTCGCTACAATGATTGGGTTTTAATTAAAAGATCTTTAAAAAAACAAGCAGCTTTGCAATATATGTTCATTACAAATGTCTACTGATTTTGAGCTAGCCCTGTTCATAGGAGTGCCTCAGCTTCTCAAATTTCTATAGCAGCCGACCTGTTGATCCTTATCTTACTGGCTCTCAGGTCTGAATGACTCATCACCTTTGAAGACAGGTCGGAGCAGAGAGCCCCTCCTGCACAGAATGCTTCTGTAGTGTAGGGAGGGGGAGGGAGGACTCTGGCTTCTATGTCCTTGCTGCCTGGATTAACCCTGTGTGTGCCTGCTTCCTCCTGCTCTCTACACAGATTGAGCAGAGATTAGGCTGATCAATAGATGTGACAGCAGTGACCCTGTTTGTTACTATAATCATGATGTCTGTGGAGCTGTAACTATAATAATACTATACAGATCAGGGAGGCTTGTGAACAGTTCATGCTGTACTAGGGACACATCCTGAGTAACACTTTGCAGCTTCCCTGCCTCTGTTCTGAGAGGCTTTGTTTGTTGTTGCTGGAGATGTGGAGATATGTAAGCTAAGCCGAGGGTATAGGAACACTTGCAGCCCCTCTGTTCTGCTATTAGCAATCATAGACCTCTCTAGGCAGGCACACACAGGGTTAACTCTGGCAGCAATCCCCCTGCCCCCCCCCTGCTGTATAGAAGTTACTGGCCCATAGCTGCCTGTGTGCTGAGGGGAGGGGGGAAGAGGCCGAGAAGCTAGCATGCCCCTCAATTCAACTCCCATTCACAGACAGAGGCTGAAAGCTATTAATGAGACAACTCCTTTAATTACTTTATAATCACACATTTTTGCACTTTTTATTGTTTTAAAATTTTTTAAATTTTCCTTTTTTCTTTATTCTTTGTGTAGTATTTATTGTAATTATTTTTGGATAGATTAGGGTTTTTCTTAGGGGCGTGGTAGATTAGGTTCCTGAGTGGGGTCGCCCTTTTTCAGGGCGGTTCCCCCACTTTTCCTTAGGGTATAGCATTCTTTAGGGATAAATAGGGACTTGTTAGGTCCCATCCTTTTTTTTTCATTGGTTATAATAAAAGTTATATTTTAGCCTGAAGGTGTATTTTTCCACATTTGTAGTTTTTGCTTATATTTTGTATACGCCGGGCCCGCATCTTCTGGGTGTACTCCTCACCTGTCATTTCAAAAAAGAGATTCTGTAGTTTGTTTTTTTTTTGTTTGTTTTTTTTTTATCAGAGGGAAGGACTCTGATCCAAAATTTACTTAAAAACACTTAGAGGGTTACCTCCCTGCTCTCCAGCAGCTACAGGGTTAAAAACACTTCTTCAAGGTAATGGATTCTTACAGCAACAAGAACGAGTGTATTAATTGTAATATTTTAATACTAAACGAGGTACAGTGCTTACTTAAAAAAAAAAATACAATAACAATGAATATGACATACGTTATCAAACAGTTATAAAATCAAAGGAAGAAAACTTAGAAAGTCCTTACACTTACAATGCTTGTCTTTCAAATCCAGGGGTATGGAAGAAAAAAGATGGAACACAGCTCAATCCAGAATTGAACCCCAACTATGTACAAAGGACTGACCCCTGGACAATGGGTCTTATAGGCACAACTCACCATCACAGGTTTCCACACCACCCATCAGCTAATTAGGATAATTATGCTGCACCTCACTGTCTGGAGATATAATGGGGGTGGGCGGGACCCTTTGATGCTTTAAAGAGACTGTTTTCTCACTGTCTCCACTTTGATGGCATTCACGGGCTGTGTCTCCATGGTGACAGGTAAATGAACACTGAACTTTGGTGGCTAGAATTTTATAGCTGTGGGCATGTCATAGGGCACATATGGGCTGATACGGTTTTGGCCTTCTATCAAGTATTGATAACACTTGTATATACAGAACTGGGCATAAAATGCCATAAATATGCTGCTTCACAGATACAGCACTGGGTTATAAAAACAAGCGGTATAATATAATTGTCGAAAGGACTTGTGTGATGCCACATACAGTCTTCTCTGGCCTGACATTTCTCCTACAGAGTATTACATGGCAGGCATTTCTATAAGGGGCTGAACAGCATGGATGACTTGTGTTTGCCAGTACACAGCTGATCTCCTATCAGGCTCATAAAGAGGGTCTAGAGTGGTGACCCCTCTTCATTGACATCCATATTTAGGGCTTATGGACAGGGGCTGCCTTTATTAGACACCACCTTTAGGCACTATTTGCCACAATTCCCTGCTCCTGATTACTGGGTGTGTAGGAAACTTCACTTTTGCTAGTTCCTGACCGGTCATTTAATCCCTTTCCTGACCCAAAAATTTTTCTTTAGTATATGTGGGTTTAAATACTATAATGCTTTCTAGTGCTCCATTATTCTAGTATTTACTTTTCCCTGTAATACATATGGCTTCACTGATAAGGAATTATTACATTAATTTTTTATTTTTTTCAAATAGTAGAGAAAATGTTAAAAAAAAACAGTTTTTCAAATTTTTTTATTCATTTATTCGTAGCAAAAGTGAGACTAAAATAAGTTTTGTAATTGTGCCACTTTTCCATTATACATGTTTGTATATAGATAATGTAAAGTTTTAGGGTTGTCAGGGGCAGGGTCAAAAGTTATAGTTGGGGCTGTCATGTTTTTGTTTCATAAATTTTTTATTTCAATTTTGCTTTATTTTACATCTTGTGTCCCCCATAAGTTTAGAACAAGATCTTTGTGGGACGTTTCTACATAACAATTTTTTCTTCCTTTCTTTAATATGCAGGTGTAGATTATTCTTCTTTTTTCCCACTGGACAGCCCCTTAACTGATGTGTATTACAACATATTTCCCCTGTAACTGGGGCAGATGTAATTGAACCAGTTACAGGGGAAATACATCCTCCAGCATTCATTGCAGAGCTGATCTGAGTCTGATAAGACTCCTGCAGTTACCAAGCCACGATGGTCTTATGATTAGGAAGCAGGAAACCGTAGCTTACCGCTAATCATATATAGCAAACTTCGATCCTAAAATGTACAGCAATCGAAAGTCGGGTTGTAACCAAATTCGCCCTGCGTTCTCTCTGGAGGACACAAAACTGTAAACATGACCAGTCTTTCCCTCGACGGTACAATTAGGCATGTTCTAATGGCTTATTCTGCGCAAAGTTGGCATACTCGCCCTAGGGATTTGGTCAATACGGTCCAATCCTGTCGAGAACATTTAACGGTAATCCAAACTGTCTCAATTGAGAACGTGGATTCCGGCCCTCCTCCGCGTCGGCGAATCCGCCGCGGGGGGGAAAGTGACAATACATGCATTATTTACGGCGCGGACGCCCTAGATAATGCATTGTCTATGGGCCGGGAGCTCGAACCCGCCGCTCCGACCCGCCCAAGTCCCGCCCCGTATTCACGCGGATTGTGCGCTCAATACGGCGCACAAATCCGCCGTGAATGGCTAGGTGGTAACGGGGCCTTAGGAGTTTTCCACAGCATAACTGCAGCAATTACGCCGACTTCGATGCTCGCGACGACTCCCGCAGGGCCCATAACAATATTTACGTGCGCGTATTCGCCTAGTAATTGACATGTCACTTATCTCCCCCCACGGCTGTACAATTCTCCATATCGGAGGAGACGAATCCATAGTTCTCTATGGAACTGTGGATTACCCGCATAGACTGGGACGTATCTCGCCCCGTATTTAGCGCAGTACAGCGCGAAATACGGAACAAAATATATCCCAGTTTAAGCCGTGTGAACATGGCCTCAGCGTGCAGCTGCGCTCCCCAAATGGCCAACTTTAAAACGTGTAGAGTTATGATGTATTGAGGCACACACAGTTATACTTACAACGGCGTCATTTGAACACAAATACAACACCCAATGGCCCGAGGCAGATTTCTTCCTCGTATACTTTACTGTTTCATGGCGAGTGACTGACAATGTGTATTTTGCATTTTAGTCTATGAGAAGTGTATTGTACATTGTTTTGGGTTTATTTGGTCGGATTCCTGTAGCCTCAATGTACTGGGCCGCCAGGAATCGGAAATCCGATTGCGGCGTTTTTTTTTTTGCACAAAAATCACGCAAACAAACAGCGGTGCAGCCAAGTAAAAATACTGTTGGATTTCCAATGGTATTCTAACTTTGCTGTGGAGACATATGTAAGGATACTGCAGGTTACTAGATGGTGGCACTTCTGCGAGTGGTGAGACTCCCTCTCCCACCACACGTGTCTGTCTTTCTTCTCAATCCACAATCCTGCCAGACTACGTCATATATAAGAATACTGCAGGTATATCAGTGAGTCGGCTGCTCTCTTTTGTCTCAGCCTGCCCTGTCTGTTGACACCTTAATATTCAGGGGTCTCTTCTGATAGTTGCTTTCAACTAGAACTATATATACTGAGCATAGCTCCAACTCCTGACTGATTATGGAGCTGACCGGCTCTATCCTCCCACTTTCTGCCTGGACTCCAGCATTGCCACCTTCTGCCCTCCTGATTGGCTTCACCCTAAGGCTATGTTCACACGGCTTATTTTGGGACAGATTTCAGCCGTATTGCGCTCCATATTGCGCTCCAATACGGCTGAAATCCGTCCCAGGCATTATGGTAATCCACAGTTCTCGTAGAGAACTATGGATTCCGTCTCCTCTCCCCGCTCTGCGTATTCGCCGAGCGTGGAGAAAGTGACATGCACATTATCCTAGCTGGATACGCGCCGTGGATAATGCATGCCTATGAGGCAGGCGAGCAGCCAGCCCCCCCGCCACGCCCCTGCTACACGGCACACGGCATAATTGTGGGCGAAATCCGTCCCCGCAATTACGCCGGCAATAAGCCGTATGAACATTGCCTAACAGTTCCAACTGTTGCTCTCTAAACTGTTAACTCCTACTATACCAGAAGGGACATCTGATAACACGCTATACCTTTATCATAAAAAGCAATAAAATATATTATAAGTGTCCTCCTTTACACCTCCCCCTGTTTTAACCCCTTACTAATATTGGATGTATGAATACTAATGCTGGTAAGGGGCTTTGTAGTCAGCGGGTGTTAGCTGCTAATTGTTTAACCTCTTAGACACTGCAGCAAAGATGGCCGCAGCATCTAAATCAATGAAAAACGGTGCCACGCACTGTTACTCACTTTGATCAGGGCACGATGGTGAAATCATGGGCTTCCGATTGGTTAATATAACAGCTGGAAGCCTTATAAAGGCTTCCATCACCACCATGTTTTCAATTTAACTACTTCCAACCCCATAGCAGGAAGTAGTAAAACTGCCATCTTTGTACACCCTAAGGCACCAGGCTGTATAAATGATTGCACCCCCTAGTGATGTAGTACAATAGAGGGACACAACGTTAAAGTAAAAAAAGAAAAAAAAATGTAATTTGTAAAAAAAAAAATTAAAAGTTCAAATCCCCCCTTTTGCCATTTTACAATAAAATAAAATGATAAAAAAGTGACACATATTTGGTATCACCACGTCCGAAAAAGTCTGATCTATAATATAACATCATTTATCCCATACGCTGAAAACTGCAGAAGAAAAAATCCAAACGCCAAAATTGCGAATTTTTTTTGGCCGTCATGTCACGTCCCATTAAAATTGGAATAAATTTAATCAAAAAAGTTGTATGCATTCCAAACTGGTAGCAATAAAAAGTACAAAAAATGCTCCTCACATCTGTAGGTGTTAGTACTAAAAAGTTATTGGTCGCAGAAAACAGTACCAAAACATAATGGAAACCGTACATGTTTGGTATTGCTGGAATTGTATCAACCTGTAGAATACAAGTACTTTTTTTCACATTTTTCCCCACTTTTATTTTGGGTTCCCAGTATATTCTATGGTAATATGAATAACATCATTAGAAAGTACATAATGCAAAATAAAAGCCCTCATATGTCTATGTAGATGAAAAATAAAAAAGGCTATGGGAAGAGAAAAACGAACGTGAAAAAAATAGGCTTCAGCATTAAGGGGTTAAAGGGCTACAACATAAAAAACTAAATAAATTTGATATCACTGTAATTGTATCGCCCCATAGAGTAAAACAAATATGTTATTTATACTGGCCGATGGCAGGCATTTTCTTTACCCTGCCTCCCAAAATGAAACGTATTAAAAGACAATCAAAAAGTTATGTTTCCACCAAAATGGAACCAATGAAAACTTCAACTCATCCTGAAAAACACAAGCCCTTAATCAGCTCCGTATATAGAAAATAAAAATGTTATGGCTATCAGACTATGGCGACATAAAAATGTGGTTTTTTTACAAACTCATTTGCATTGTGTAAAAGTAATGAAACATACAATAATATAAATTTTATCTCGTTTTTAATTGTACCAACCCCCATAGTAAAATTATCCTGTCATTTACCCTTCACGGCGAACACTGAAGAAATGAAGCCCAAAAAAAAACTGCGGAAATCCTGGGTTTTTTTCTATTTTCATTTTCCAATGCAACAAAAACTGTGGAACACCTGTGCCCCTAAAATGTACAATACACCCCTAGATGACATCCATGAGGGGTATTGAATCCAAAATGGGGCGACTTCTGGAAGGTTTCACCTGTTCTGATACTTTGGGGGCTTTGCAAATGCGACATGACCCACACCAAAATCTGCCTCCCAAAAGTCATATAGCGCTCCCTCCCTTGTACGTCCTGCCATGCATCCAAACAGCAGTTTACACCTACATGTAGGGTATTGCCGAACTTGGAAGAAATTGTGTAACAACTATTAAGACGCTTTCTTTCCAGGATTCCTTTGTAAAAATGAAACATTTTCAGCTAAAACTGCAGATTGTTGGAAAAAATATATATTTTTCACTTTCACAACCTAACACAAAAAAATCTGTGACACACCTGTGGAGTCGATATAGTCACTGCACCCCTGGATATAATCCTTAAGGGTGTAGTTTCCAATATGGGGTCTTTTGAGGGGAGTTTATTAAGTTTTAGTACCTTAGGATGCCCGCAAACCTAAAATGGCTCCTAAATAAAATCATATTTAAAATGAGACCCCAGAGTCCAGTAGGTGCTCCTCCTACTCTGAGGCTTGTGGTGGAGCCAAATAGGGCACTAGGGTCACCTATGGGATATCTCTAAAATGGCAGAATTGGGGGAATCGATACTTAGTTGCATTTCCCTGGTCACATATGCTGTGTTCCAGAAGAGGGTGGATTAAAATTGAAGATGGGGGGGGGGGGGGCATATCCAAGACATGGAGGCGCGAGGATGTCCCCACTGAGCTCCGCTGAAATTCCCTCTACTTTGGCTGGTACACAAGCCTCATCATGGGAAAACTTCTAAAAGAGGAACAGTAAGCCCCCACTCAGCCTTCTTCACCCCAAGGTGACATCAGTACCTGTTTTTCGCTCCCTCAGGGGACCATGCACCTTGCTGCTTCTGACAGCGGGTCTGTAGGAAATGGTGGCGGCTCTCCACATGCGGAACTCCAGCTACCCTGATCACCACATAACTCCACTGACAGCGACACAGGACTGCAGGGTACAAGTGACCACTCCTTCAACCCCCCTATGCCTCCGTCCTTCTTGCTGACTCACCCGACGAGACAAGAGTGAATAAAGAAGGCTCCACAAGTGGGACTTAAAGATGGCAGCGGTGCTATACCGCGCCTTACCTCCCATGCGGCAGCGTAATGTTTTTGCAGCCGCACCATCATCTCAGGAACAACCCAGCCTTGTGTCTGTGTCTGTGAACCTGCCAACCAGTTCTTCTGCATGTTTAAATGTGGGCCTTACAATGCAGAGACATGTGCCTGCTCCGGTCAGCACCAGACGTCACACAGCAGATGTGGACCCCTTGGAGAAGACCTTCACTTCCCACAATATAAGTGATCAGTCAGGTACAGAACAGGGGTCTGGAGACAAGACTCTCCCACTTATCCCCATTAAAGCCTCTTCTTCACCCACCTCCCGAGGGTTAACTCAATCTGCCAACGCTCCCAGGAGGGAACCATTTAACCCTACCCTTGATGTACCCCAAAAGTGCTGTCTCCTCATGTCCTCTACCACATAAAGGGTCCCCTCATTCCACTTCCCTTCTTTCGACCCCTTCATTGACAGGGCTCAGGATGGAGATCAGAGCTGCCTTTTTATTTCATATAGTGCTCTGAAAAGATGAAAAGGGAGCTCTGATTGGTTGCTATGAGGTCTGAATGGTTACTATGAGGTGATTGGTTGCTATGGGCAACAAAGAAAGTGTTAGACCTAGACATTTTTCATACTTGTGGCCCAAAGCGTCTACGCGACATCATTTGTAGGATCAATTTGTACCAGAAGAAAGAGGAAATACTTCATAGAACCTGCCAAAGACAGAAAGTCTTCTATAAAGACTCCCCTCTACTTATGTTCTAAGATCTTTCAAGACATACTCTTGCCCAAAGAACCGCTCTCAAACCCCTCCTGACCATACTCAGAGAAAGGAACATTCTCTACTGCTGGGGTATCACGTTTGCTTTATTAGTGTGCAAGGGAGAAACAACATATGGTATCCGCTCTCCAGATGCCATCCCAGCTTTTCTCCAAGAACAGGCATTTCGCCACGTATTTTGCATTTTACATGGCAAAATGCATGTCGCAATTATGATAATTCATAGCTCTCATAGAGAACTGTGAATTACGTGTTGTCTCCCCGGGTGTACAATACGATCGTATCGTACGCCCAGGGAAAGAAGGGACATATTAATTGTTCATGGCGCTGATAGTAGAAGTGTATGGGGCCACCCCCGAACCCCGTGTCTTGGAAGTATGCGCTGATCAGCGCAATTCTAAAACACCCTGCGTATTCGCGCCGCAATAAGCCATGTGAACATACCCTTGGAGGTTATACAAGTGACTGTGATTTATTACAATGTCATAGTGCACTTTGGTTATTTTAATGTACATCTATGTTGTGAGCCTGCCTTGTCATGGGAAATAAGCCTCCCCCCTTGTTTTTCTCCTTATAATTGAACAGTTACACATTGCTAGACACACCACTTCCATCACTAGAAGAAACCCCTTCCTCCCCAGTTACCTCTACGGGTCTCATATAACAGTTCACAACTACACTGTTTTATATTACTCTCTCCCCCATGAGTAAGCTTTGTAATAATATAATACTTCTCTTTTTTGTAGTACCAGCCCATCTTATTATCCTAGTCACTAATAGTTCAGGAGCTTGGTCCCCATCCCACCAGGCCTGACTAAGTTTTTTTTTTTTTTATTTACCCCTAAGGCTAAGTTCACACGGCTAATTGCAGGGTGTACAGTTCGTCCCGCAATTATGCCGGGTGTTCCGGAGCTCACGCCGATTGGCGCGTACTCCCGCGATGCTGGGGGGCTAGCAGCCCGCCGGCCCATAGACTGTCATTACCCGCGGCGCGTAAGCACCGTGAATAAATGACTTGTCACTTATCTCCCCGTGCGTCGCATTGTATGAGTGGAGAGAGGAGGCGTAATCCATAGTTCTCTATGAGAACTATGGATTACCATAATGACTGGGGCGCATTTCGCTCGTATTAGAGCGCAGTATGCCGCAAAATACGCAGCAAAATGCGCCCCAAATTAAGCCATGTGAACATACCCTAATAGCGACAAGTCCCATAGTAGGCCTTATTTGTATGCTTTGGGACTATTGACTATTTTTAGTCCACATATTAGTTACAGCTGCAGGAAACTTTAACTGCTTTTTTTTTGTTATATTTGTTCCTCTCTCCATTATTTTATTTCTATTTTTTTTCTTTCTTTCCGCTCTCTCTCTTCTCCTTCTTACCCCCTCACGCCATGTTTCTTCCTTTTGTGTCTAGTGTACTCTGTTCAATTCGTCTTGTTTTCAGGACACACTTTTTAAAACGGGTCATGCTCCTAACATTCATAATAAATACTACACCACCTGTTTTTTGCTAATAACCATGAGTCCAGGTCCAGGGGAGTCGCAATAGCTGTCCACAAATCTTTGGCACACCGGGTTCAGGACTGCGGGGTTGACTCTATAGCCGCTATCTTGTCCTTGTTGTCCAGATTGGAGGAGATTTACAATTGTTAACATATATGCCCCTAACCAAGGACAAGTTATTTTCTTTAAACACTTACTGGATAAGATCACCCCATTGGTTAGAGGAACTATACTCTTTTGTGGGGACTTTATTTTAACTCTAGATCCCACTCAAGACAATTCATCTGGGAAGTCATCCTTGTTATACTCTTCCATAAAATCGGTCAAGAGATCACTAAACCAACTTTTACTTTGTGACACATGGAGAATCCAGCACTCTAACAATAAAGATTTTAGTTTTTATTCTAATCCCCATAATTCCTATAGCTAGATTACATTTTGTTGTCTCATTGTGCCCTTCCCTGGTTAACCTCTTCGTCAGTGGGTAACAGCCTTTTATCAGATCATGCCCCAGTCTATTTCACACTGTCAATCCCCTCTCTCTCTCGCAGCCTGTTTGGTCATGGCACCTCAATGAGTCTCTTTTATTGGACCGTATGTATTGCAGATATATCCCAAACTATATTGCATTTTACTCAAGACCATTTATGTGACACATCCGCCCCGATGATCAAATGAGAAGCTCTTAAGTGCGTTATCAGGAGAGTTTTAATCAAGCATGGCTCGAGATTAAAAAGAGATAAGGCAGCTAAATTAAAAAACGCATTACAAAAAGATGATTAGCTTAAAACCTAAACAGGCGCTCGCGGTGAAAACACTAAGGAATCTAATGTTTGCAAGAATGGAAGTGAAGCTTTCCCTAGAATCTTCCTGGAAGAGATTTCGTCAAGTTGGACGAAGCCGTTTTTATGAATACGGTAATAAAAGTGGGAGGATGCTGACAATGGCCCTGAGAAAACAAATAGCTAAATCCCATATCACGTCCATCAAGTCTTCTATGGGTACTTTGGTCCATGGAACCAAATAGATTTAAAACCCTTTCCAGTCCTTCTATTCTAATCTATACAATCTCCATTCTCCATCCCCACCACCAGTGACTCCAAATTTTCCCAACATCTCGCCCAGGATCCCTGCCTTGACCCTAACTGAACTCAAGGAACCTTTTTCCCTCCAGGAACTGTTATCAAGAACCTCCCTGGCGGGAAAAGTCCAGGTCCTGATGGATTTACAAGTAAATTTTACAAATCATTTCATGCCCTTTCTCATCTAATGCTACAATCTTTCAATAATATCTCAAACAGTAAACTCTTCCCTGCCCAATCCACGCTAGCGTACGTGGCCATTATCCCAAAACCGGGTAAAGATGCGTCTTCTTGTGCAAGCTATTGTCCAATTCCTCTACTTAATGTTGATCTAAAATAAATGCCAAATTATAAGCAAATAGGTTAAATCCTATTCTCCCTAATCTTATTCATCCTGACCAGGTGGGCTTCTTACCTGGTAGAGGGGCACGGGATAATACATTGAAAACTCTTGATATTGTACATTACGCCCATTCACACAAGATCCTCCTGATGGTCCTGATGGTCCTGTCTCTGGATGCTGAGAAGGCATTTGATGGTATTTCTTTGTTTTTTCATTGCTTCTACTCTTCGCTTCTGGGGATTGGCCCAAACTTCACCTCGAAAATCATGGTCCTTTATTAATCCCCCTCTGCCAGATTAAAAATCAATGGATCCCTATCTGACATCTTTAACATTCATAATGGTACCTGTCAGGGTTGTCCCCCTCCACCCCTCCTCTACGTTTTAACTATGGAAAATTTGGTCTCAGCCATTCGTTCTAACCTGGACATTAGGGGAATTTGTATTGGCGGTCAGGAGTATAAATGTTCTGCCAGACGACCTCTTGATATATATTACAGATCCTCTTTCCTCCATGCCCCCTCTTATGTCCGAGCTGAACCAATTTGGCACTTGGTCCAACTTTAAAATAAACACTACCAAGGAAGCACTCAGCATTGGATTCCCCTCTCAAATAATAAGCCAATTAAAATCCCTTTATCCCTTCATATGGCCTCTTAGTGGATTGACATATCTCGGTATCAAGATCCCTTCGGATCTATCAAAAAAAATTTCTCTAAATTCTGCTCCTCTTCTTAACCGAGTCACACAGGACCCGGATACCTGAAACAAGAGGGATTTCTCTTGGCTTGGTAGGGTCAATATCCTTAAAATGAATGTCCTCTCTTGTATCCTATATCTTATTCAAACAAACCCCATCTATATTCCCAACTCATTTTGAAAACATATCCAGAGCGTATTTACGACCTTTATATGGTCTTCAAAACCAAACCCAGAATCTCCTATGTCACCTTATCCAGACATAAAAGTCTGGGAGGTTTAGGCATCCAAGGACACAAAAAGTATTACAAGACCTCAGCCTATGCCCGAGTGCTGAACATGGTGTGTCAGGGTAGCAATAAACTGTGGTCCTGCTTGGCTCGTGATCTATGTCCACTATCTGTGGACTCTTCCCCCAAGGATTTGGTAATAAGCAAATACCCTTACTTTTTTTTCCCACCGGACAGACCGGGGTTCATAATTACAGCTCACAAAGCATTCAACAATCTTATCGATAGTCTAAGTCCCTTTGATGCCAATTTCTTATAATCCTGCCTTTCTTCTCAGGATTGGTTCATATCCATTCTTGGGTAGCTCTAAATTAACCCCTCTCAGCCTTAATAAAGTATTGTCGGGAGCTGATCCTATTCCATAACTATCTTTACCCTCCAAACTTACCCATAACTCATCCCACTTTCAATAACTCAATTACAATATTTTATAGGTTCTGTTAAACATTCCCTAAATTCTCAGAGGCCCCTTACTCCTTTTGAACAAATGTGTCTCCTAGATTCTCGACCAAAACATACTATTTCTGCCATATACACTGACTTCTCCTCTACTAATCGCTCAAATCTACCTCCATATTGTGCCATTGTGTCTCTCCCACACAATGCTTAGTGCTTACCCATAAAGCTACCATAGCCACAAAAGCACAGGAAATAAGCTTTAAAATTATTTTGCACTGGTACAGGGTCCCCCTCATGCTGCATAAATGGTATCCTTCAGCTCCAGACGTATGCTCGCGATGCAAGGGTGACATTGGCACTATGACACACATCTGGTGGAGTAGCCTGGTAATGGGAAGTTTCTGGGATGCTATCGATCTATAAAGGAGACATTTGGCGTACTTATTCCTAAATCTCCGGAGACTGCCCTATTATTCATGCTTGGCCTTCCTATTCCAGACTATAAAAAGTCACTTCTCCATCACTTATTGTAAGCGGCTAAGACAAACATCCCTAGACACTCGAAATCCCCTGATCCTCTCTCGTTTGAGGAGTGGTTTGCCGAGGTGTCCAACATCTTTCACATGGAGGAGCTTCTAGCCACCACACAGGATCAGATACATATGTTAAATAAAACATAGACACCTTGGCTACAATTTCAATCCTCTCCTTTATTTAATTCCCTTTCTGCTTAGTATACCCACTGATGGGGACCGATCTGGAGATCGTTTTTCTCCTCCCCATCCTCATATACCATTGGTCTATAGTGACTCTGGAGAGGCGTTTATACTGTATGTGCCTCCCCCCTTTTTCATGTTGTCCTGCTATCCCTCTACCCCTCCCTTTTCCTACCCCCATCCCAGTTTATGTAACCCTGCCCAAATTTCCCTTCATAAAACTCAATTTTACCTCAAAACCAAGTTTTTAAGTCAATATTTAGATTTGCCTAATTACATTGCCCTTTCCCGGACTGAATTTCTTCTTATCTACATTCTTAGCTAGATATGTAGGGCGGCATTTATAAAACTGTCTAGGTCTAAAACTCACTTTGTTGCCATAGAAAACCAATCAGAGAAGCCCAACAACTTTCAGGAGCTCCCTTTAATTTCAAATAGTGCTATGGAAAAATTAAAGTGGCACTTTGATTGGTTGCTATGGGCAGCAAAGTGAATTTTAGACCTAGACAGTTTTCATACATGTGGCCCGTAAAGTCTAGATTTCTTGAATATATATAATTTTGTTGCCTTACTCTCGGCTATTCAGCCTGCCATAATTTCAACTCACTGGCAAATTTGTAAAGTTTGCTTTGCCTGTTAATAACTTGTAAATATATATCTTTTCTTTTGTATACAAAGGGCCACATGTATGAATCCCGCCGGGTCGGGGCGCACCTTTCCGCCAGTTTCCCGGCGGAATCTGCGCCTGATTTGTGTCAGGGCCGGGGCGTGCTAACATAAAATTTGAAAAGTCCCCCGGGGCCTCGCCTGTGTTTTAGGCGAAACCGGGTCCGAGGCGCAGTGCGGGCCTGCGCCTGGGGATTCGGCCCCAGGAGGTTAGTGCGGTCTTACATTGCGGGGAAAAGTCCGCCGCCCCTGGCAGTGTGTTAGGCGCAGTGGGGGGAAACCGAGGCGCAGTGCGGCCTGCGCCTATGATTCGCGCCGGAGGGTAGGCACTCTTTACATGGGGGAAAAGTTCCTGCGCCTCGCCAGGTGTGTGGGGGCACAGTGCCGGGACATGGGCGCAGTGCGGGGACTTAGGCGCCTGCAGGGCTGCGCCGGAAAAAAAACAGTGCCGATGCGAGACAGGCTGGAACAGCGAGAAATCATTCAACATGTCGGTGCGGAGTATGAATCAAAAATCGCCTTTATAAAGGCGTTCAAAATTCTCAGGAAAAGAGCTGAAACCTGAAAAATAAAAAATACATAAAACAAAATCACTTTCCAATATCCTAATTCAAGAATTAGGTTTATTGGAAATTCCCGGGAAATACAGTAATTCAAATTCAGAAAGCTATTCTGATTGGTCGGCTTAAACCGGCCATTCGGGTTTAGGAGCGACAGTGAACCATTAAAACCTTGGGGAAGTTTAGACCAAATCAAAATTCCACGGCGGGATAGTTCAAAATACAGTAAAAATGCTGAAAAGAGCTGATGGTTTTAAGCTACCGGGGGACTTGGCTAGCTCAGCCAATCGAATAGGAGCGACAGAGACCCATTCTAGCTATGGAGAATTATTGACCAATCAGAATAGGAGCGACAAAGGGCCCATTCTAGTCTATGGAGATAGTTAGACCAATCAGAATCCACGGCGGGATAATTCAAAATACAGTAAAAAGACAGAAAAGAGCTGATTGGCTGAGCTAGGGGTGCTTGGCTATCCCAAACCAATTCAGAGCGCGAGCTTTCTTCTCCCATTTATAGTTATGGAGAGATGGGCGCACTGAAATCTCGGCACTCAGCGCCGTGCGGCACGAAGTAATTATAAATAAAATTATTTTTATTAATGTAAAACATTATCAGATTAAAAGAGCAGAACCCTTTTTTACAAATAAAGCAGTTAAAATCCCGAACAACGCGTTTGTCGCCGAGACCGGCGCTACATAGGGAATTGCCCAAAAGAGAGAATCGCCGGGAAATACAGTAAATTTAAATTGTTTAAGCTATTCTCAAATTTGGGCGGCATAAACCAGCCAATCAGAATAGGAGCTACAATGTCTCCTTATTATAATATGGTGGGAACGAAAAAAATATATATCAATAAATTTTGTTTATTTCTTTATTTTCGTTTTTAGGGAGGGATCAATAGTGGGTGCTAACAAAAAAAAAATTAAACATATTTAAAGGGAATTAATATATTTTAAAAATTTTGGGTTAACCCTCCATTATCAACTCATTTTCCGGTTTTTATAAAAAAAATTTTGGGCCCATTTGGTAGTGTTAAAAATTTATTTCCAGACAGTTTGGGGTTTCTAAAGAAATTGCAAATTAAGGAAACATAGAAACCGTTGGTCGTTTATTTAAAATAAGGGCCTTCTTTTAATTCCAATAAGAGCGGTCAGAATTTTTTTCACAAAAAAAAGAACTCTATTTTTTTTTTTTTTAGGGGAAAGGTTTTTTGTTTTGCGCTCTGATTGGCTTAGCCCCGGGATTTCGGGCCCCCGCCCGCCAAACAACCTCAAATTTTTCAAAAACTCAGGTTTCCCCCCATTTTTTCATGTTTATTTTTTGGAACTGTCCCACCTTTGAATATGATTGGTCAATTTTTCCATAGGATTTAATGGGACATTGTCGCTTCCTATTCTGATTGGTCAATTCTTCTCCATAGGTTATAATGGGACTTGTCGCTCCTTTTTTGATTGGCTGGCTTCTGCCGACCAATGAGAATAGCTTAAAACAATTTGAAAATTTCTGTATTTCCCCGGCGATTCTCTCTATTGCAATTCCCTATGTAGCCGTCTCGGCGACAAACGGTTTTTCGGGTTTTTAACTGCTTTATTTGTAAAAAAGGGTTCTGCTCTTTATCTGATAATGTTTTTACATTTAATAAAAATAAATTTTTTTTTTAAAACTTCTGCCGCACGGCGGCTGAGTGCCGAGATTTCAGGGCGCCCATCTCTCCATAGACTATAATGGGAGAAGTAGATCGCGGGTCCCGATTGGCTGGGTAGCCAAGCCACCGCTAGCTCAGCCAATCAGCTCTTTTCTGTCTTTTTACTGTATTTTGAATTATCCGCCGTGGATTCTGTTGGTCTAAACTTTTTCCATTTGACTAGAATGGGTTCTTTTTCGCTCCCCATTCTGATTGGTCAAAAAATTTCCATTTGGCTAGAATGGGTCTCTGTCGCCCTATTCTGATTGGCTGAGCTTGCAAGTCCCCGGTAGCTTAACCAATCAGCTTTTTTTCAGCATTTTTACTGTATTTTGAATATTTCCCCCGTGGATTCTGATTGGTCTAAACTTCCCCATAGGTTTTAAAGGTTCACTGTCGCTCCTATTCTGATTGGGCCGGTTTATGCCGACAAAGAGAATAGGTTTCAGAATTTGATAATTTCTGTATTTCCCGGGAATTACAAAATCTAATTTTTGATTTTTGCGCCGTTCTAGAGTTTTGGAAAGTGTTTTTTTTTTTAAAGTATGTTTATTTTTTACGTTCAGCTCTTTTCTGACACTGTTTTCCGCCCTTTTATAAAGGCATTTTTTTGGAATCATCTCCTGCTGCACGGAGCGGAGCGCCCGAGGGTTTCTGTCGCGATCTTCGATCTGCTTCCTCGCATGTTCCAACCCCGCTTCCGTTTCCTCTGTCGGAGGATTTAGACCAAAAAAAAAACCCGGTCTGCCTGTCGGAGCTGCCGAGGCTGCATTTCCCTCGCTTTGCCGAACTCCCAAACGTACATGCCTCGGAGTTTTCGAGCGCGCCGCTCCCGCCCGGAACGCCTACCCCGGCCCACACCGCCCCATTGCCCCCCTTCATGCGGGGCGCAGCTGAAAGTGGCGAACGCTGGCCTAACACTGAATCCCCGCACTCGCAGCGGGATTTTGGGCTGGGAGGCGCAGTATACGCCCAAAAAAAGGGCGAAAGCCCGATCATACATGTCGCCCAAAATGTTCATTTTATACATTGTGGAATAAAGCTATGAAAATGTAAAAAAAAAAAAAAAAGAAAGAAATTGAAAATCTGCAAAAAAGGATTGAAATTTCACCTCCACTTTGCTTTAATTCTTGTGACACAAGTAATGGGTTAATAAACTGCCTAGATGCTGTTTTGAATACTTTAAGGGGTTCAATTTCTTAGATGGAGTCATTTATGAGGGTGTCTAACATACAGGCCCCTCAACGTCAGAACTGTACTGCTCCCTAAAAAGATAATTTTCTTGAAAATGAGAAAAAATGCTACTAAATTTATAAGCCCCTAATGTCGTAAAAAAAAAGAAATACATTTAAAAAATGATGCCAACTGTAACGGTCTGGAGGTGGATCCACTGGACCACCGCAGGCGATGGCGGAAGCCCACACCAGGGAGTGGAATCTAAGTGGGTCCCGGTATTCACCAGAGCCCGTCGCAAGCGGGATGGTCTTGCTGCGGCGGGATTTCCACCAGGTCACTACCACTGGCGGGGCTTGCTGCGGTGGCCGCCAAGGCAAGGTACAGGAACGGCAGGCAGGCTTATAGTCGGGGACAGGCAGGTGGTCAGGACAGGCGGCTCGGGTTCGTAGACGGTAGACAAGCAGAAGGTCAGGACAGGCGGCTCTGGTTCGAGGTCGGTAAACGTAGGCAGAAGGTCGGTGCACGGTAAGGCAAACAGGATCTCTCTGGACAGCTTTCTCCTAGGAAACATACACTAAGGATCTGGCGAGGGCCGCCAGGAAGAGGCTGGACTTAAATAGGAGCAGTGCCCGGCAATGACCAATTACCGACGCACTGCCCCTTTAAATTCAAACTGCCGGCGCGTGCCCGCCCCTAGGGGCGGAGCCACGTGCCGGGAGCCGGACACGGACTGAGCAGGAGCGCGGCCGGGTAAGTGAGCGCCGGAGGGGGCCGATGCACGAGCGGACCCCGAACCCGACGTGCAGGACGGGCTCCACTGGGATCAGGGGCACGGGCACGCCTGCGACCCGGGACAGTGGTCGCAGGGGCATCCGTGACACCAACCTACAGTGGACTTATAGTAGATAGTTATAAACTATTTTGTGTGATATAACTACCTGTCTTGCAGACAGAAATTTTTGAAGTTTGAAACTGACAAATTTGTTCAAATTTTTACAACATTTTGATATTTTTCACAAATACACAAGGATTATATGGACCAAAATGTATTATTTACTTAAAGCACAATGTGTCACAAGAAAACAATCTCTGAATCATATGGATAGGTAAAAGTATCAAACAGTTATTCCTACATAAAGTGACACATGTCAGATTTCAAAAATGGACCCTGTCAAAGAGGTCAAAACTGGCTGCAGCGGTAATGGGATAAAGGACACGGCTGCTTTATTTATCCACCGTAGTCCAAAAGGGAAACCTGTAAAAACCAGAAACATTGCAGTAACATATAATAGGCTATCCAGCGGCCAGGAAAGCTGGGTGATACCCCATCCCTCACAGCAACCTGCTTTCCTATCGTGGCCTGCTGGAGATGGGGTGTCACCCAGCCTTCCCGAATGATGAAAATGCTAAACAGTGGCCCCAGAAAGCTGGGTGACATCTCCCACAGCAGGCACCCAGAAAAGCATGTGCGCTGGATCGCTGGGACTTATCTCCTGCCACCCAGAATGGAATACGGGACTGTCCCACGGGATCCCCCACATCTACCCCCCTCCATGCCTCTACCCACTACCTTGCACCACTCAGGGCACCTGTATCTCCACCAGCCCCTCTCCCCCACTCCACAACCCTCTGTTCCCCCCCACTCCAAACCGCTCTCTCCCGACCATTCTCAACCCCTCCTTCCACCAGCAACCAAATCCTTTCCCCCCACTCTAGCCTCCATCTCCCTTCTCCAACCCATGGGAAATACACTTTCCTGTCCTGAAGAGATGCCGGCCGTGTGCTGAGCAGTCAGTGCTGAGGAGTGGGGCCGTTCATCTACCACCATCAGAACATCTCAGAAGAATGCAGCAGCAGTGCATGGAGCGTGCTCAGCTTCTGAGCCCACTCTATATAGAATTGCGCCCCCTTACCAACTGGCAGAGGGACCTGTCGTCCCAGCCCTGACTGCACGGTAACTCAGTGGCTGATACTATTACCATGCAGCGCAGGCATTCTCAGTTTTAAATCCCACCAAAGACATCTTCCACGGGGAGTTTATATTCTCTCCCTATGTTTGCTTGGGTTTCCTGCACATTCCAAAAACATATACAGTGGGTACGGAAAGTATTCAGACCCTTTGCTGTGACACGCATATTTAACTCACATGCTGTCCATTTCCTTCTGATCCTCCTTGAGATGGTTCTACTTCTTCACTGGAGTATAACTGTGTGTAATTAAACTGATTGGACTTGATTAGGAAAGGCACACACCTGTCTGACCTCACAGCTCACAGTGCATGTCAGAGCACATGAGTTCTAAGGAACTGCCCAAGGAACTCAGTGACAGAATTGTGGCAAGGCACAGATCTGGCCAAGGTTACAAAAGAATTTCTGCAGCACTCAAGTTTCCTAAGAGCACAGTGGCCTCCATAATCCTTAAATGGAAGAAGTTTGGGGCGACTACAACTCTTCCTCGACCTGACCGTCCAGCCAAATTAAGCAATCGTGGGAGAAGAGCGTTGGTGAGAGAGGTAAAGAAGAACCTCAAGATCACTGTGGCTGAGTGCCAGAGATGCAGTAAGGAGATGGGAGAAAGTTCCACAAAGTCAACTTCACTGCACTGTAAATAAACACATGAAGGACTCCCAGACTGTGAGAAATATGATTCTCTGGTCTGATGAGATGAAGATTGAACTTTTTGGTGTTAATTGTAAGTGGTATGTGTGGAGAAAACCAGGCCCTGCTCATCACCTGCCCAATACAATGCCAACAGTGAAACATGGGGGTGGCAGCATCATGCTATGGGGGTGTTTTTCAGCTGCAGGGACAGGACGACTGGTTGCAATTGAAGGAAAGATGAATGTGGCCAAGTACAGAGATATCCTGGATGAAAACCTCTTCCAGACGCTCTGGACCTCAGACTGGGCCAAAGGTTCTTCTTCCAACAAGACAATGATCCTAAGCATACAGCTAAATAACAAAGCAGTGGCTTCAGAACAACTCTGTGACCATTCTTGACTGGCCCAACCAGAGCCCTGACCTAAACCCAATTGAGCATCTCTGGAGAGACTTGAAAATGGCTGTCCACCAACATTCACCATTCAACCTGAGGGAACTGGAGAGGATCTGCAAGGAAGAATGGCAGCGGATCCCCAAATCCAGGTGTGAAAAACTTGGTGCATCATTCCCAAGAAGACTCATTGCTGTAGAAGCTCAATAGGTGCTTCTACTCAATACTGAGCAAAGGTCTGAATACTTAAGACCATGTGATATTTCAGTTTTTCTTACTTAATAAATTTGCAAAAATATCTACTTTTCTGGGGTTTTTTAGACCATCAATATTATAGTCCCGAAAACAACTTAAAGGGGTGTTCCCATGTGATAGTGTATTATGTAATGACTGATTCTTCTTGTTCTTATAACATATCCTTGTTAGAGGGTCTGCTATTGGTATTGTGCCTCAGCCTGGATGACCACACGCCAGGGGGAAATTATGTCTTCCTGATCAGGGCCATCTTAACAGCATTATGGGCAGAGCAGTACGATCGGCCTAAATAAATCACACCTAGCCATGCCTCTAGCCACGCCCGAGCACCCCCACATCCTCACACCCATAGGTGTAACTTTAGGGGGGTACAGAGGGGACTGGTTCCGACCACTTTTTTCTGGGTGGGGGACGGTCCCCTCACTTTTTAGCCACTTCAATAAAAAATAATCCATATCAAAACATGAGAATACGGTAAGTGGGGAGAGCAGAGCACAGAGGATGAAGAAGTTAACCTTTTGCCTCCTATATTTCTGTGCATCTTGGGGGCACAGAGTAGGCACCAGTCTCAAGTGTCAGTGCAGAGTGAGAGAAGCGCTGATTGGTAGAGCAGGAGTCAGCAGGGGCTGCTTCACCCATCAGAACGCTGCTCACAGTCCAGCACACTCTGTATCTGGGGCTGTATCTTTCCCTCTCATTGTATACATCTTCCCCTATGCTCAGCTCTCATCAGAGAAAAAGAGAAGCTCTTGCGGAATGCCAACTGCACCAGACTACAGGAGACATGTAAGGAGGGGACAAGGGTGCCAGGTGTTGTGTGTGCATGTGAGTAGGGTATGTACTGAATATGTGAGATGTGTATATACTGTACAGCCATGTGTCTAGCCATGTTACGTCTTCCCTGCACTTACATGGCGGGAAAATTAAAGTGAATGTGGCCGGCCCCGCTTCATTTTAGTAGTAGGGACTGGCCAGCGTGTACTTCTAAAACCCCGGCATATAGCAGAGCACACAGTACGCCCCGCTAAATGCTGTGTGAACATACCTTAAGGGTACATTCACAAGGAAGATATAAATGCTGATTCTGGGGCAGATTCAGTGCTGGATCTGCCTCAGAACTAGCATCCAATCTGGCAGGAAACTGATTTACAGTACGTATTTTCGTCGCGTACTGTCAGCGCCTACACAGAATTCTTTGAGGTGTTGTATGCACTAATAGCACTAATGAATAGGACGGAGAAATCTGCCTTGGGCAGTCTGGGTTGTTTACTCGTCAGAAATCTGCGTTTGCAAGTGCCGAATTCCCAACAAGCAAACTACACTGTCAGTGCTTTAAAACCGTCATGTGAACTCACCCTTAGCGTGTAATGTGTCTGTATTCAATATATGTATATATACACACAGTTTCTGGGGTACCTTGTCTAATGTAGTCTCTGGTGTGCAGTGTGTAATGTAATCATCTCTGGGGTATGGTGTAATATAATCTGTTGTACAGTGTATAATGTAATCTCTGGGGTATGGTGTACTATAATCTCTGTTGACCGGTGCAAAATGTAATCTCTGGGGTACGGTGAATAATGCAGTAATATCTGGAGTACTGTGTGTAAACTAATCTCTGGGGTACAGTGGGTAATATAGTAATCTCTATGGTACAGTGAGTAATGAAATATCTGGTGTATGGTGGGTGTGTAATGTAGTAATTTCTGGGGTAAGGAGTGTAATGTAGTAATCTCTGGGGTACAGTGTGTAATGTAATCTCTAGTGTATGGTGTGTAATGTAATCTCTGGGGTATGATTAAAAGTAATCCTCTGGGGGTATGTGTGTAATGTTATCTCTGGGTATGGTGTAAGGTTAATTTTTGGGGTAATTTGGTGTAATTAATCTCTTGGAGCAACAGTGAGTAATGTATTCACTTTCATAGTTTTAAAAAGTTTGTTTAAGGCTAAAAAAAGACAAAGTCTCCTTTTGTTTCATCGCTGTTGTGGCTTAAGGTGTTGATCCAGAGGAAGGCAAAAAACCCCATTGGGTAGAAGGGAATTGCCTATTTTAGGGAAAAATTTCTCCTTTACTCCACTTTGCAATCAGAAAAATCCCTGGGGTCAATGACCCCTCTCCTGAATCTGTCACTATAACTTGTTATATTATACGCTCCAGAAAATGCATCCAAACCTTTTGAACTCGGTTTATTGAATTCACCATGACCAGTCCCTCTGCAGAGAATTCCATAGTCTCACTGCTCTTACAGTAAAGAATCCCTTCTATGTTTATGTAGAAACTTTCGTTCCTCAAGGAGTAAAGGATGCCCCTTGTTCTAGAACAGCCTGTGTATAAAATAAATTTGGGAGAGATCCTTTTTTTGACCTTTGATGATTTAAACATATTTATTATGTCCCCCCCCGAAGCCTTCTTTTCTCTAAACTAAATAACCCAATCTTGCCAAACTTTCTGTGTATTGTAGTCCACCCACCTTTTATTATTTTTTTTGCCGCCTTTTTACCTTTTTTAAGCTCTACAAGCTTTTCCCGTCACTGGTCCCAAAAGTACCAATATTTCCCTGTGTGGTTAACCAGTGACTTGTATAATGGGAGAAAAAGTTCTCTCTGTGCATCTATGCCCCTTTTTTTGCACCCCATGTCCTATTTTTTGGCGTTTCTGCCCGACACTGGGTGTCATTAAGTTTTTCTGTCCACCAGGATTCCCCAATCCCTTCCCATGTCACTTTTACCCAGTTTTTTCCTTTTGCATGTAATCATGTAAAGGATTTCTCTTCCCCATGTGCTAAACCCTTTATTTTCAGTGTTAAACCTCATCTGCCATTTCCCTGCCCAGGCCTCCAATTTTCCAATCCCTTTTTTTAATAATAATTATCCTCTATTGTGTTGATTACTTTACAGAGCTTTTGTATGCTGCAAAGATCATATTTACTGTGTATTCCCTGTTAAGATCATTAAAGAAAATGTTTTAAAAAGGATAGGGCCCAATACGACCCTTGTGGTCCCCACTAGTAATTTCTAGCATTCATTTAATAAATCATTTTTGGGGGACGTGAATTATATTTTTTCTTAGTACAATGTGCAATTTATTTCTAAGGTGCATTTAGTAAGTAATTTTTGTGGTTTTCCATTTGGAAATAATTCATTTCGGGGGGCAGCGAGTGCTGTAATTTCTGGTGTATGATATGCAATAAAATACATTTTGGGGTACAGTATGTGACATAAGTGATTCCTAGGGGTACAGTGAGATTCGGTTCTTTTATTTTCCTCATTCTGTTGCATGTATTGCAAATTTAATGGAGTAGTGACGGGGTGATGGGGGGTTAAGCGAAATTTGCTGCCTTGCACAACATTTTTTATTTCCATCTAGAGGGGGAAATATTGTATGTGGGCTGGTTCGGTTTCATTGCCAGGGCTGCTTTTTAGTCCCAGCCCGTCTCTAGACTTCAGTAATTAGAGAGCCACTCATAACCTTACAGACTGTACCAAAAGTGTTAGCCATAAGGACTCGGCCCGAACCTGCTGAGAGAGCTCACAGCACGCCCTCAGACCTCCTAGCTGGGTAGAGGGGACCGCTTCACTGCAGGGAGAGGAGGGGAGAGAAGGGAAGGGCAGGGAAGTGAAAGGGAAGGCAAGTGAAGGAGGGAGGGAGGGATAGGAAGTTAGGGGATGAGAGGGAAAATTGGTTCCCCCCACTTTTTGAACCAAAGTTGCGCCCCTGCTCACACCACCTATGTCGGGGCTCCCGCTGAGGTCTTTAGACAGCCTGTAGCCACAAAACTGACATTCAGGGCAGGTATTTTTGTTGCGCTTTATAAAGTGTATTTTTGAGATCTACATTAACCATAATTGATATTGTTCTCTACTATAAGGTGGGAAAGTCTTGGACCCTATATTTCTTATTTTCTTTATTTTTGGTCACTGTCTTTAAATTCTTTCATTAACTTAGACTTTAAAAAGGGGTTATAAATAAACTTATGTTTTAATATCAATTTCAAGTACATAGTAATGGCTTTTTCTATGCAAAATCTGGGACTTCATTTACCCCAGAATATCTTTATTTAAACCCTTTGTCTCGCACATTTTTGGAGGTTATAGTATAAAAATTCCCCATAAAATAGATAAAAGTTGCTGTAATGGAAATTTTTAAACCCCCCCTTGAAAGTGCTTATGGAGGCAACATGGTGCGAGAATGCAATGATGTCAAAATTAAAAAGAACAACCAGACAGGACAGTATATGACGGTGATGTCCTCAGCTGCAGTGATGTCACAATGACCCGGGGAGGCCTTGGCGTGCAGTGTGTCACAATGACCCAGGGAGGCCCTCTAGCACTCAGGATGTCAAAAGGGGGGACCCGGGGGAAACCCCTAGCATGCATGATTCACAATGCCCCAGGACCCTATTGTGAATCTCAAAATGTAGCTAAAAGACCCACCCCCGGCTGATATGCTCCCTTTTTTTGTGAGCTGTTGCATCTGCGACACTTCCAGGTTTTCCCATTCTCTGGTTTTATATCATTGAATACTACAGCATTGAACATCTTTGTTTGTGACTTTATCTTTAAAAAGGTTATTTTTCCACTACTTTGAATTTTTTTGTGGAATTGAGGACCATGAATCGTGTCCAAACCCCCAAGGTAAAAAATTATTAAGACCAGTCTTCTATGATTGGGGTGGGATTCTGGGGTAAATAGGGAAAAAAAATTTTTGTTTATTTAGGGGGGTCTTCTTTAGCATTTAATAATTTCCATATAAATTCTGTCCTTTTAGACCAAACCCTTATTTTTTGGGGCAGGTTGCCTCATTGAAAGAGGAGTAACGGCCGCCGCCTAAGGGGGGACCGTGAGGGGACCCAGCGCCTTCGGGAAAGAAAGGACGAGGACACCAAAGTGGGGGAGATCGACAGGAGTCGACTCCAAGACCCCCGGCTGGACCCCCGGGGTGGAACGTAAACCTCCAGGTGGACCACCAACAAGATTACTGGTGCCGGGTGTCCCAGGCAATAGGCCAAAAAATTTTGGGTGAAAGGGGCCAACAGGCGCCCAAGGCTCACAAGAGGCTCGCCAATAGAAAGGTCCCCTCTGTCCTTTTACCGGGGACGAAGAGTTTCATCCTGCACCAAGCATGGGGAATATAGTGAGGGGGGGAAACTTTTAAAATCTCCCCCTGCGCCCACATTTCCCATGGGGATGCATAGCACTTGGCTCAGGCCCAACCCCAAGGTGCCCCCCTCTCAGGCGCCTTGCTTTCAATAAAAAACAAAGAACACCCCATCCGGCGATCCGTTTCGCCCAGGTGGAAAGACCCATATATACAACACTTTTAGGGACTTATGTCTTTTTTAAAAACCGTCCCCTTTAACTTTAACATCAGCAAGATAGAAATCCTCTTTATTTATTGTACTTTTTGCTTCTTTTTTCCCGACCACAGTTTATGTATTTGTATATTTGTCTCTTTGCGTTTAAAACCCGAATATTTGGGGGTGTAAACAAGACCCTGTCCATTCAAATACTCCTATGGTAGTGTCCCCGGGCATCGTCACTTTTTTTTTTTTCTATATTCTACTATTTACTTTTTGCTTCAATTTCACTGATCATAGTTTTATTTTTTATAGTTTTTTTTTAAAAAAAATTTGGGGGTTTCCCCTTTTCTTTTCTAAAAGGGTTTAATTCTTCCTTGGTTTTTTTGGGGAAAATTTTTTTTTTTTTTTTTTTATATTAATCATTATTCCATTCTGGACATTTTTTGTGGAACTAAAACCATAAAATCGTGTCCAAAAAAGGGGTAAGCAAAATATTTGACAGCTCTTCTTCTATTAATTGGGGTTGGTTCTGGGGTAAAATCAGCTCAAGATTTTAGTTTTTTGTAGAGGGGGTTTTTTTTTAACTTGTAATTTCCTTCAATTTGCTTTTTTGCCCAACCCCTTATTCCTTTGGGCTCAGTCTCGCCTCTTTGAAAAGGGAGTAAGCGGCCCCCGTCTAAGAGGGGCAGTGATGGCCCCCAGCCCTCTCGGGGGAAAGAAGAGGCGAATTACACCAATGGGGGAAAATTGAAATGGAGTTGATTGAAAGTTCCGGCTGGACCACGAGAGTGGAACAAACCCTCCCAGATGGACCATCCAAAAACCATCTACAAACAGATCCCACGGCGAGATTAAGCCCAGGAGGACCCCCATACATACAAAATATCAGAAAAATAAAAATCTCTCTTCTTTTTATTGTATTTTTTTCTTCTATTTCAATATCTAGATTTTGTATTTGTATATTTTTCCTTGCATTTTAACATCAACTTTTGAGGGCTGTAAAAAAAGACCCTGTCCATTCCAAATACATCCTAGGTAAGTAGTCATGGTAGCTTTTCATCTGTTTTTTTTTTTCTTACTTTGTTTTTTCACTGTTCTTAGTGTTTCTTTTATTTTTATTGTATTTTTGGGTCCCCCGAGCGGCCCAAAAAAACAACCTTAACACAAACAAAAAAGGCACATCCCCAACCCCCAAGGCATTTCCAGGCCCACTGTTGGGGTGGCATTCCCCCGCGCCTTTTCTCTTATTCCATCATTATTCTTGGAAAAGATGCCAGTTTTACTGGATTTTAAATCTTTCCAGGGGAACCAAGCACGACCCAATTATTGTCTATAGAACCAATAAAAAATTTCATCTTTTTTTTCCTTTTTTCCAGAGAATTTTTTTATAGCTTACAAACACTTAAACAAGTTTTTAAAACTGTTTCCCCTCCTAAGAAAACCATTAAATATGCACTCTGACCCAAGTCCCGGACATGGCCCAAAACCTAGGGACATATATTCAATCCTGGGGAAACCCCATCTTGGTGGGGCCCTAGGCAAAATGCCTAGTGTTAAAAGTAAAAAAGGCCCCTTTCCGAAACAGTCAGTGTCTATCAATAACAAAACCTGACTGGTCTTGAGAAGTGGTGCCGGTGTGTTTTTTTTTGTCCATGTTTAATCAAATAGAGGGATGTACAAAAGAGAAAACAGCACATGTGTGGGATTGAGTGGAGTTGTAGTAGTTTTGTCTGTATCAAATGAGAATAAGTTCTGGGGATCTTTTGGACCAGAATCTAGGGGCCGGGGGATGAGGAGCTGAGTTGGAGGGTATCTTAAACGTAATAGATGAAAATATGTCTAACGACTTATTGTGGCTTTTTTTGAGTGAGGGGGTGGTTGTGGCCAAAACCTCCCCGGGGGGAAATTTGGGAATGTCAATCGAAAACGGATTGAAAAGCGCTGTGTAAAATGTACCCAAAGATGTATCCAAAGTGTGCTGCACGGATCCAAACACGCATCTAAAAACGCCATGTGAACATCCCTTAAGCGAAAATCTGTGTGGGGCTTTTGTTGATGTGTATTGGATTTCCCCTTCTACACAGTAAGGGCCGGGCACACGGCTTATTCAAGCGGCAAATTTGGGGGGGATTCCCCCCCGCAATTTCGGGTTGAATAAGGGCCCGGGGGGGCTGCCCGCTGGGCCCCCTAGCTTTCATTATCGACGGCGGTATTCCGGGGATAATGAACTGTCAATTCCCCCCCCCCGGGCGGTTCGCCGACAAGAAGGAGAGAGGAATCCCAGTTCTCTATGAGAAAATGTGGGGTTACCATAATGGCTGGGACGGGGTTCCCCCGTCGTATTGCAGCGCAAAACGGATGCAATCGGTGCAAACCGTCCCTGCAATAAGCCGGTGAACGGCCCTTTGTCTTGTTGCTTTGGTTTTCCCCTCACCCTGTGCTCACTTGTTGATTGTGTGTTATCCTTTTTGGGTAAGATATGGCATTAAAACGATGGGGGGAGGACCCTCTGCCACAAAATCACCCAAACCATAGAATAAAGGAGAAAACCCCAACTTACATAGGATGTTCATCAGGGAAAAAAACCCCCTTTTATAAAACCACCCATGGTCTGGGGGCGCCCCCCGGGGTAACAACTGATTTTGCAATACGTCCCCTTTTCCGGCCTGACATTTCCCTCAGAGGAGTGATATTTAATGGGAGGCTTTTCCCATAAGGGGGCTGAACAACATGGGGGACTTGTGTTGCCAGTACACGCTGTCTCCTATCAGGGTTAAAAAAGGGGGCTAGGGGTGGTGCCCCTCTTCATTTACTTCTTTTTTGGGGTTATGGACAGGGGCTGTCTTTTTTAGACACCACCTTTTGGCGCTATTTGCCGCAATTCCTGTCCAAAATACTGGGGTTTGTAGGAAACTTCACTTTAACCCGTTCAAACCGGTCATTTAATCCCCCTTTTCCGACCAACGAAATTCCTTTAGTCGTGGGGTTTTAAAACTAAAGCTTTCTAGTGCTCCTTATTCTATATTTACTTTTCCCCGAAAAAAATAAGGCTTCACGATAAGGAATTATTACATTAAAATTTTTTTTTTTTCAAAAATAGAGAAAAAATGTTAAAAAAAAACAGTTTTTTTTAAATTTTTTTTATTATTTATTGGAGCAAAAAGTGAACAAAAAAATTAGTAATTGTGTCACTTTTCCATTATACACGTTTGTATATAGAGGATATCAAGTGTTAGGGTAGTCAGGGGCAGAGCGAAAAGTTGTAGTTTGTGCTTTATGGGGGTTTTTTCATACTTTTTTAAATTTCAATTTTGCTTTATTTTACATATCGTGTCCCCCATAAGTAAGAAAAAGATCTTTGTGGGACGTTTCTACATAACAGCCCCGTAACTGATGTGTATTACAACATATTTTCCCTGTAACTGGGGCAGATATACTTTAACCAGTTACAGGGGAAATACATCCACCAGCATTCATTCTTGAGCTTATCTGATGCTGATAAGACCCAGCTGCTCCTGCAGTTACCAAGCCGTGATGTCTTAAGATCAGGAAACAGGCAGTCTGGAGGCTTACTGCTAACCTCTATATATAGCAGTCACTGAGCACTAAATATACAGCGATCGAAAAGGCAGGATTGGTGTCACGTCAAGGGAGGTACAGTGAGCCCTGACTGGAACCCAGCCCACTGTCCCTGCCTACTTGACGTGCTGCCCTAGACGGCAGACGGCAACTGGGCGACAGTCCCTGCGCTGCTAAAGTGCTGGGGCCGTCAGAAGGAAGAATAGTCAGACAGTCCGGGTCAAACCAAATCAGGAACGCCAAGCCACAAATCAGAACCAGAGGGATAAACGTAAACAAGCCGAGGTCAAACACAATCGGGAGCGAGGTACAAAATCAGGAGACAAGCCGGGGTCAGGAGAACAAGCCGAGGTCAGGTACACAGGTAAGCAAACAACAAAGCAATATTACAGGTAGCAAGGCAGCCAGGAGAATATCGCAGGCGCAGCAATCAGCTAGCAGGGAGTTTAAATGTGATCCCCAGATACCGCCCCTGTAGCTGATTGGAGCGGCCTCCGGGTCCTCCCATTGGCTGGTGCGACTCGCCTTGTGTCAGGAGTGGCTAGGCCCCTGTCACTCACACAGCTCCCAGCAGACTGTATATCAGGGTGGGGTCGCTGACTCTTCCTCCCTTCAAGCCGAGGGCTGCCCAGCCCTGACAGTACCCCCCCTTTTAGGAGGGGCCACTGGACCCTTCCCTGGTCTGGGTTTGTCTGGGTGAGACTCATGGAATTCCCTCACCAGGTCATCAGCATGGAGGGATTTAGCTGGAACCCATGATCTCTCCTCAGGACCATACCCCTTCCAATGGACCAGGTACTGCAGTGACTTTTGGACCTTACGAGAATCCAAAATACGGGCGATTTCATATTCTAACTTCCCCTCTATACAAACCGGAGGAGGAGGTCTAGAGGGCGGAGTAACAGGCTGAATGTACCTCATAAGAAGTGCCCGATGGACACGTTATGTATTCGGGAGAGACGAGGGTAATTTCAGCCGATATGCCACGGGGTTAACCACCTCCTGAACCACATACGGACCTACAAATCGCGGCGCAGTTTACCAGAGGGAACTTTCAATCGCAGATTTTGGGTGGACAACCATACTTTTATGCCCAACCGCAAACCCTCTAGAACAAAGACGCCGTCTATCAGAATTTTTCTTACTGGATGTTTTGGGTATGAACCAAGTTCTTCTGAAACTTGGGCCCAGACTGTGCACAGATCTTTAATGATAACATCCACCCGCTGTGATCAGACAATGCACTGGAAAATTACGCATGCCTTGGGTGAAAACCATAATTACAGTAAAATGGCGAGGTACAGACGAGCAAATATCCTGATTGTTAATGGAAAATTTTCAACCAACGGTAAGTATTTTAACCGTCTACCTGCTGATCAGATACAAAAACAACGGAGTTTTTTTTGTTACCATTTGATTTACCCTCTCAGTCTCCCCATTAGTCTCGGGGTGGAAGGAGAGGAGAAGGACAGGGTGATACCCAGAGCCTTGCAAAGGGCTCCCAAAAACGAGAAACAAAACTGAACCCCTCTGTCCGAAACAATATTTTCTGGAAAAACCATGCATTTTTGACAATGTGTTTGATAAAGAGTTCAGCCAGTTTTTGGACGCGGAAACCCCCTTTAAACGGAACAAGATGGCACATTTTACTGAACGGTCCACTACCACCCAAATAACCATTTTGCCCTCTGAAGGAGGAAGGTCCGTCATAAAATCCATGGAGATTTTGGGTCCATGGACGTTCAGGTAAAAGTTAAATGTGCAAAGTTCCCCAGGAGGACGAGTTCTGTAAACTTTTGGCCCGAGCGCAGACTTCACAAGATGCCACATAGGCCTCAACATCACGAGGCAATGAGGGCCCACCGGGTAATTACGAGAAATAAGCTTTTTTGTGCCAGACACTCCAGGATGCCCAGATAACACAGAATCATGAAATTCTTTTAAAACTCGGAGCCGAACTGAGTGGGGACAAAGACCTTCGAAATAGGACAGTTAACAGGTCTCATCTCCTGGTGGGACTTAACCTCAGTGGCTAAATCAGGGGAAATAGCTGAGTCAACAGTCTCCTTGGGCAATATAGGTGCCGGATCCTCATGAGATGCGTTGGTTTGGCACAGAAGCTTTAGATAGAGCATCAGCCTTCACATTTTTCGAACCAGGTCTGTAAGTAACAACAAAGTTGAAGCGCGTAAAAAAAATGCCCAACGCTCTCTAAAAAGGTAAGATTTTTTATGATCAGTAAGGCCGGGGACCTGATGCTGGCACCCTCGAGGAGTGGCGCCATTCCTCGAAGGCCCACTTAATACCAACAACCCCCCGGTTCCCAAACATCATAATTCCTTTCAGCTGAGGAAAATTTACGTGAAAAGAAGCACAAGGGCGAAGTTTAGTCATATTAGGGGAAACCCCTGAGACAAGACCGCCCCTGCGCCATACTCGGAAGCATCAAACCTCAACGACAAAGGGTTTGCTGTGATCTGCTTGAATCAACACAGGAGCTGATACAAAACACTGCTAAGCTTCTCAAATGCATCTATGGCCTCAGGTTGCCAACTACTGAACTTCACCCCCTTCTTAGTCATGTCAGTCAAGGCCGAACTAAGACAGAAAAATTACGAATAAATTTACGATAGTAGTTCGCACAACCTAGGAACCGCTGCAGGGCCTTCAAAAGGGCCGGACCCAATCGAGAATGGCCTGAATTTTTACCGGGGTCCATACGAAATGAGTTAGGAGTCGGGATGTACCCAAGGAAAGGTACCTCCTGCACCCCAAAAAACAATTTTTCAAGCTTGACAAACAAAACTATTTTGCCCTTTTGGATTTGCAATACCTGCCGTATGTGTTTAACGTGGGACGACCAATCTTCCGAATAGATTAAAATGTCATCCAGGTAAAGACCATTCAAACAACCAATGAGATCACGGAAAACATCATTAACCAGGTTTGGAACACCGCGGGAGCATCACACAACCCAAACGGCATCACCAGATACTCAAAATGACCTTCAGGAGTGTTAAAAGTGGTTTTCCAATCATCCCCTTCTCGGATGCAGATGAGGTTATAGGTCCCTCTAAGGTCCCAAATTGGAAAACCACTTTGCTCCTGATTTGGTTGAACAGATCCGGGATCAAGGGTAAAGGGTATTTGGGTTTTTTTTCCGTTATTTTATTCAGTTCACGGTAATCTATGCATGGACGGAGGCCTCCTCCTTTTTTCCTACAAAAAAACCCCTGCACCCATGGGAGACACCGAAGGTCGGATATTGACCCTTCTGTAAGCTTTCTGCAATATATTGCCCTTCATTGCTGTCTTCTGGACCAGACAGATTATATATCCTCCCCTTGGGAAACCTTACTCCGGGCAAAAAGGTCAATGGCACAGTTTGTTTAAAATCTATGAGGGGTAGTATCTCCCACTGTTTCTGAGAAAATACTGCAGCAAAGTCACGGATAAAAACAGGGAAACTGCCCCACTCAGTATTGCCCAGCATGGTAGTGAGACATCTGTCAACACAAACCCTTGTCCCCACTTGACTAATTCCCCCGAATTCCAGTCAAACACTGGGTTATGTTTCTGAAGCCAGGGCAGCCCCAACACCACATCAGCGGGCAGCCCCTCCATGATAAATAGAGTACACTTTTCAGTATGTATGGATTTGACCACCATCTCCAGCTCAGGAGTACAATGTTTGGGTTGTGCCCCGAGCTAGTGGAGTGGAGTCAATAGCCACTACCCGTAGAGACTCAGATAGCGGGGCTCCAAGGTGGCCTAAACGTTTTGACGAAAGATGCATCACAAAATTAGAAGCTTTATCCAGAATCCCAAACGCACCCCAGAACCAGACAGCGACAAGTATGAAATCTTAACTGGTTAGCAGCAATTTTTTGGGGTATGATAGGAAAAACCTGCTCGCCTTTGGTGATCTTCCTGCTGACCACCTAGGCGCCGGAGTTTTTCTGGCCTGGTCTTCCATTTGGAGCACTCCCGAACGCCGTGTCCATCTTCGCCATGGTAGAAGCACCACCTCTGGGTGCAACGAGTAGTCCTACGGTCACTAGCAGCAGTCGCGGAAGAAGCCCCCACTTGCATGGGCTCCTCTGGTTTTAAATCAGAAACAACGGGTTTAGAGGTGACCATGGTGTGGACCACCGGAGAGGAAACCTTTTCCCGACGTCTCTCCCCAAAACGTCTGTCCAGACGAACGGCTAGTGCCATGGCTCATCTAAAGTACCAGGGGTAGGGTAAGCCACCAACAAATCCTTCACATGGTCAGCTAGCCCTAATCTAAACTGACATCTGAGAGCTGGCTCATTCCACCCAGGTGGAACGCACCAGCGACGAAATTCAGAGCAAAATTCCTCCATCGTCTTTTTACCCTGCCTCAAGGTGGTCAGCTGAGCCTCGGCCACAGCTTCCCTATCCCGGGGCATCAAAAAGTACCCCTAAGGCGGCAAAGAAGCTGTCCACAGAAGGGCAGTTCTGGCGACTCAGGCGATAACGAAAATGCCCACTCCTGGGGGGGGACCCTGAAGTAGGGGGCATAACCATTCCCACTCTTTGCTCCTCATTGCCCGAGGTATGTGGGCGGAGCCTAAAATACAGGCGAAATCCCTCTCTAAATGCCCAAAAAAGGCCCTTTCCCGTTGCCTGAGAACCTGGATGGGGGCTCCACAGGAGGGGAAGGTAGTGCAGGGACACTCTGCCCTTTGGGGGAGATTTTCCCGCTGTTCTACCCTCAGCGCCAGATCCTGGACTACCTGGGTTAGCCCCTGCATCTGCTCTACCATAGCTGTCATGGGGTTTCTAGTGGGGTAGAGCAGTAACGGGGGTTTCCCGGGCCCGCGATAATGTCACGTCAAGGGGGGGTACAGTGAGCCCTGACTGGAACCCAAATATTCAAGTAAATTTCCGCTATTTCATATAAATGTGGACCCACAGATATGGGTCACGAAAATTTGGGAAAATGCTCCTAGTTTCCCCAGAGTCCATCAACATGCATGCAATAATATGCTGAGACCCAATAGTATTAATCACTGTGAAATTTTCTTTATTTCATATATGTCACCGCCATACTATTTCAGTTTTCAGGCGTTGTTTTGAAAAAGAGTTACAACTGTAACAGTCGTAGTGTGTCTCACAAAAAGCTTAGGTAAATACCTTTGACGAGCGCTCTGCGGCGTCCAATAGATCGGAGTAGCTTACTGGAACCCAGCCCAATGTCCCTGCCTACTTGACGTGCTGCCCTAGGCGGCAGACGGCAACTGGGTGAAAGTCCCTGCGCTGCTAAAGTGCTGGGACCGTCAGAAGGAAGAATAGTCAGACAGTCCGCGTCAAATCAAATCAGGAACGCCAAGCACAAATCAGAAAACCCGAGGGATAAACGTAAACAAGCCGATGTCAAACCGAACGGGAGCGAGGTACAAAATTTAGGAGACAAGCCGGGTCAGGAGAACAAGCCCAGGGTCGGTACACAGGTAAGCAAACAACAAAACAATAGCACAGGTAGCAAGGCAGCCAGGAAAATATCGCAGGCGCAGCACTTAGCTAGCAGGAGTTTAAAAGTGATCCCCAGATTTCCCCCTGTAGTGATTGGAGCGGCCTCCGGGTCTTCCCATTGGCTGGTGCGGGCTGCCTCGTGTCAGGAAATGGCTGGGCCCTGTCACTCACACAGCTCCCAGCAGACTGTCTATCAGGGTGGGGTCGCTGATCAGCTGCTGCAGACTCTTCCTCCCTGCAAGCCGAGCGCTGCCCAGCCCTGACAGTTGGTGATAATAGTTCACCCCTGCCTTCTCCCTGAAGGACCCAGCTTGAAGACAGCCAGCTCTCCACTCGCGCAGCTGCACAATCAGTTTGCAGCTGTGCTCTCTACATGGCCAACTTTAAAACGTCCGTGTAGCTTTGGGGGGAGTTCACATGTCATATTGAGGCACACACAGTTATACTTACAAGTGCGTCATTTGAACGCCAATACGACACGCAACGACCAGAGGCAGATTTCTTCCTCGTATACTGTACTATTTCATGGCATGTGACTGACAATGTGTATTTTACATTCTAGTCTATGAGAAGTGTATTGTACATAGCCCCTATTTTGGTCAGATTCCCATAGACTCAATGTACTGGGCCACCCGGAATCCGAAACCTGACTGCGATTTTTTTTGCCCAATAATCGCACAAATGGTATTTTAACTTGTCTGTGAAGACATATGTAAGAATACTGCAGGTTACTAGATGGCGGCACGCCTGCGGGTGGTGAGACTCCCTCTCCCACTACACATGTCTTTCTTTTCTTCTCAAGCCGTAATCCTGCCAGACTACGCCATATGTAAGAATACTGCAGGTATATCAGTGAGTCGGCTGCTCTCTTCTGCCTCAGCCTGCCCTGTCTGTTGATGCCTTAATAGTCAGGGGTTCCCTCTGATAGTGGCTTTCAACTAGAACTATATATACTGAGCATAGCTCCAATTCCTGACTGACTATGGAGCTGACCGGCTCTATCCTCCCACTGTCTGCCTGGCCTCCAGCTCTGCCGCCTTCTGCCCTCCTGATTGGCTTCACCCTAACAGTCCCAACTGTCGCTCTCTAAACTGTTAACTCCTCCTATACCAGAAGGGACATCTGATAACACGCTATACCTTTCTCATACAAAGCAATACAAAATATTATATTATATATATATATATGCCCTCCCTTACACCTCTCCCCTTACCGACATTGGACATATGTGTACTAATTAATGAAAATCAATCAATGAAAAATGGTGCTGCGTACTGTTCCTCGCTTCAACCAAGGCCCCTGTGGTGAAATTGTGGGCTCCCGATTGGTTAGCATGGCAGCTGGAAGCCTTGTGGAGGCTTCCATCGCCACCATGTTTTCGATTTTGCTATTTCCAACCCCAGGAAGGAAGTAGTAAAACCTCCATCTTTGTACACTCTAATGCATTGTCCAACTCACGTGGAGTACCGGCTCGACAATATGCCTCTTGATAGCTGTCCAATGAGGGTTCACGGTTCAGGAGTCCAACCACACTCCAAAGTAAAGTTTCATAGAAAATACCAGCTCGGACTCATGGATCCACAATGCTTTATTTCCTCATTGTTAAAAACGTCCAAAAACATAGTTGACAAACATCCACAAATACAAACGTTTCCTTACAGGGTAAAAATGTAAACTCAGAACTGACGCGTTTCGGGTGGAACCCTTAGTCGTAGTTGAGAACTTGTACAAAAACACACAACTTTATACAAAAAAAGTTAAAATCACATGATCGCCATTAGCCTATAGCATCTAAAGGCTAAATGGGCAATGAAAAACATTGACACAAATTTACTCAAGCGCGATGGTTAATACATATATTCTAATACCATAAACTGATGTACTACTCATAAGATATAATTAAATGTCTATCAACCATTAGGGTATCAGACTTCAATAAAAATGAGAAAAATCTTGTATGTAGGCAAATGGAACACGGGTCCCTAAATCGAATATCATCTTGTTTGTCTAGCAAATAGTTTTTTTTTTAGGTCATCCCCTCTATCTGTATTCTTGACCTTATCAATTCCTGTAAAACAAAAAGTAGCCACTTTACCTAAGTGCACCTTTTGGAAGTGTTTTGAGACGGCTGAGATTCTGAATTTATCTTTTTACAAAACGTCGGACAAATGCCGCCTAAGACGGACTTTTAAGGGTCCCATGGTACATCCGACCTACTGAACTTTACAGCTTGTGCAACTTATAAGATAAACTACAAACTTAGATTTATAGTTGATCTACGACCGAATAGGGAATGATTTACCTGTATGCATCGATATGAATGAATTAGAGAAATTCGCAAACCTGCACGCTGTACACAATTTGTGACCCCATTTGTGGAACCCTGCTAATTTAAGCCATGTGCTATTATCACATAATGGCGATGGTAACATACTGGGAGACAAAATCGAACCCAAGGTGGGAGATTTTCTCGATACAAATTAAAGGGGTTTTGCCAAGAAGTGAGTTCCTTACCTCTTATCTGCTCAGGAGAGAAGATTAACTCAGCATGCTCAGTCACAGAGGAGAGGGAGGGGGCTGAGAGAGAGCCTGGGAGCAGGGAGCATCTGAAATGTTTACCTAAATAATTACATTACAACCAGTGGATTCTCTATACAAAAGACACAGGCTCATTCACTGCTTTTTCTCCCCATTCCCTCGCAAGCTTTTTCTCCCCATTCCTTTGTGAAAATGAAACTCTTCAGCTTAAACTGCAGATTGTTGGAAAAAAATATTTTTTTTTAATTTTCGCAGCCTAACACTAAAAAATCTGTGACACCTGTGGAGTCGATATCCTCACTACACTCCTGGATATATTCCTTAAGGGGTGCAGTTTCCAATATGAGGTCTTTTTAGGGGTGTTTATTAAGTTTTAGCACCTTACGGTGTCCGCAAACCTATAACGGTGCCTAACTAAAATCGTATTGAAAATGAGATCCCAAAGTCCGGTAGGGGCTCCTCCTATTCTGAGGCCTGTGGTTGAGCAAATATAGGGCACTAGGGCCACATATGGGATATCTCTAAAGTGGCAGAATTGGGGGAATCGATGTTGAGTTGCATTTCCCTGGTCACATATGCTATGTTCCAGTAGAAAATGGATTAAAATAGAAAATATGGGGGGCATGTCCAAGACATGGAAGCATGAGGACGTCTCCCACTGAGCTCCACCGAAAATCCCCTGCGGAATTCAGAGAGGAAAACCTGTAGGTCTGCGGTCACCTACAGGTTTTCCTCTCTAAATTTCCCGCACGTTTTTGAGAAAGTCGGCGGGGAGCGTCTTCTGCGGGAGACGGCGCTATTGCCCTAGGCCAGGGGGCTCCCCCCATAGGAGATATGCGGTCCTTTTCCGACCCTAGCCCCCGACTGTCGCTGATCCCGCTCTCTGGCCCCCTTCAAAAAGGCCTTTTTTTGCAGATTTAAAGGGGCGCTTTTTCAGAAGGATTTTCCCAAATTTTTTTAAAACGAACTTTTTCCATCTGGCCACTCGCTTTAAAAGTGCGTTTTACAGAGAGACAGCGGGAGCTCCCCAGGACCCTAAAGGGGCAAAACCCTCCCCTTTAAAAATTCGTCTGGCTCCCTTTATTCCAGAAGGTCCCCGGGTTTGCCTCCTCCACAGGTTTCCACCGAAAAAACCCTTTCCCAGGTGGCCCCGGGACACTTGTCGGAGTTGGGAGTTTGTCCCGCCGCCGGAGGGGAAAAATTTGCCTTACTGGGGCCAGTCCGGCCATTTCCGTAAGTTGTCGCGGGGTCCTCAGCGGTGGGAAACGCTCGCACCTAGGTGCCGCTAGGAAGGCGTCCTGGGTTTGTCAGTCTTCCTTCCAGGGGACTGTTGTTCCCAGTGGAGGTAAGAGGTTGTGGCCCTTTTCCCCTTCAGGTCCCTGCCCCCCGGGGACTCCGGCTCCGCCGGGAACTTCATTCATCCCTCCCGGGGGTCTCGCTTGCTTGCCTTTGATCCTCTGGAGAAGCCTTTTTGCTTATTCTTCCGTCAGGGGGGAGTTCTTAGCGACTCCATTCAGTTCAAAACCCCACCAGTGCCCCTCCGTGTAGGGGTCCTACACACGGAGAAGTTCCCCTTTTCCCGTCCTGCCTCGCGCTTTGGGCACCCTGTTGGGGGATCCGGGCTGCAACGTCACGCCCCTACGTTTGGGTTTGGGAAAGGGGACAGGTAAAGTCCGGTTTGGGGGGTTGGGGAGGGCCGGATCTCTTTTTGGGTTTGGCCCATCCCCGGTGGTTCTTTCCCCTCCCCATCGTCCGCCCCAAACCCTTTCTACAAGGTCTGCCAGCGGAGGCCCAGGATTTTGAGATGTATTTGGAAAAAAAAAGGGCTGAAAAGCTACCCCTCCATCGGCGTTTTTACTGCCCTTTTTAGACCTCCCCCCCGGAAACCCATTTCCCCCATGGGGTGGGGGTTCCCCTCTGTCTGTCCCCGGGGGCCCCAGGCCATGTTAGCCTTTTTAGGATTTTTTGTTGAAAGGTTTCATATAAAAGCCCTTTTTTTCCCCTGCCGGAGCAGGATTTTTCTTCGTCCAGAAAAAAGACGGTTCTCTTCGCCCGGATTGAATTTTACAGAGGGCTAAAAAAGATCACGGTGAAGAATCGTACCCCCTTTCCCCTGATATCTGAGCCTTTTTTTTTGATCGTCTCCCTGGAGCCCAAAGGGGTTTACAAATTTTTACCTTTTTTTGGTGCCTATAAACCCCATCAGGGAAATTTGAGGGGGGACGAGGGGAAAATGGCTTTCAACACCCCGGAACGGGCATTTCGGTATCTGTGATGCCCTTTGGGTTTGCAATGCCCCCCGCCCTATTTCGGGAGTTTTTTTTCAAAAGAGTATTTTGGGGTTGTTTTACCCCCTGTGTCCAAAGTTTATCTGGACGTATTCTGTTTTTTTCCCCCCGACTACAGACTCAAACGGGTACAAGTACGCAGGTCCTGCGACGTCTGTGGAAAAAATCGACTGTATTTCCAAGTGGAGAAGTGTCGGTTCCCCCAGGCCAGCCTTCCCTTTTCCCTTTTGGGGACCTTTTTTTTCCGGGTCGAGGTCTGCAGATGGACCTAGCTTAAAATCTCTGGTCCGCGTGGGCCCCAACCCGTCGGTTTTTCGGGCAATTCAACGTTCCTAGGGTTCGCCAAAATACTACCGGGAGTTCATTTCCCCCCTTCCTTGTGGTGGTCCCATGTGGTTTTCACCCCAAGAACGTAATCAAAATGTTGGCCTCCGTCTGCCCAGGAAAGGGATTTCCCCAAATGAAGACAGGTTTTCCTCCAAACACCTATTTTGGGGCCGTCCGGATCCGGAAGAAAACCCCTTTAGCTAGAGGTGGATGCCCCTTTGTAGGAGGGAGGGGTTTGGGCCTGACCCCGGGGAAAGGGGCCCTTTAAAGGGGAAGATGTCACCCTGGGGGGTTTTTTTCTAAGACCTTCTCACCGGGAGAACGAAATTAGCCAAAAAGGGGGATCGGGAGTGTTGGCCATAAAATTGGGCCTGGAGGAGTGGGGACATCTGTTGGAGGGAGCTCGACATCCCTTTGACCCTTTTCAAGGGCCATTAAAAATTCCAAAACCTCCCGAGGCTCAGCGGGTTTAAAACCTTTCCAGGCCGGGTGGGCTCTTTTTTTCTCACGTTTTGATTTCAAGATTTCCCCTTCCCCACCGGCCCGAAAAACGGGCCCCAGGGGGGGGGGTTTCCCTCTCCCCCTGCTTCTGACATTACCGGAAAGGGGAAAAAGTGTCTTTTGACTTTATTGGTCTTTAAGGTGGTTCATTTTGGCTCCTGTGGATTCTCTGTAGCGGTTTTTCCCCCGGGCAAACCCAGGGGGCCCGCCCCTAGGGGGGGAGAATTTGGTTTTTGGGGGGATTTTTTTTTTCTTCTGGCCGGCCCCCCCGGGAAAAACGGGGAAAACCCCTTTTTCCCTTTTCTCTGACAATATGGGGGCCCAACTTGCTCCAAGATGAAGGACTTCGTTCTCCCTGCACCACAGTGCCAAAAAAGGTCCATTGCCACGGCCCCGCGGGCCTCTTAGTCCCCCTGCCTTTTCCCGGGAGTCTCCATGGACAACTAGGATGGACTTCATCACGCCCTTTCCCCCTTTCCCTTTGGGAAAACTGGGTCATCTGGGGGGCCCACTGCCCAAATTTCTCAAAGATGCCCCCATTTTTGTCCCGTTTTCCGGTCCCCCTTGGCCCCCAATTGGGGGCCACTTCTTCCATCACATTTTTCCCCTGCAGGTTTCCATCCCCCTCATTCCAAAACGAGGTATCCCAATTTTTTCTCTAAGTTTTGGCGTGCCCTATGTTCCCGCTTTCAAATCAAGCTAGACTTATCATCCGGTACCATCCCAGACATAGGGCAGGTGGGAGGGTAAAACAGATCTTTGGGGGGTTTTTACGGCACTTTGTTCCGGACGCCAGGACAACTGTTCCGAAAGCACCCTGGGGAGTTTTTTATATAACCACTGGGACTCCCAAAATCGAGGGGTTTCCCCTTTCCCTTTTGGTCTTGGGACTCCACCTCCCCCCTCCCCCTTTGGCTTCGGCCCCCGGGTTCCTGCCCTGGACAACCCGGGTTGGGTTTGGGGCTTTTTGGGGAGAGACCGACATCATTACTTCAGGCCAGGGGGTTGCTAGGGTCCCCAAAAAATCCGGGGTCGGGGCCCTTTAGTTTTTTGAGCCGGTTGGGGGCACCAGATTTTTAAGCCACTTGTAACTGCGGATGTATTTTACAGAGAAAAACCTTTTTGTTCCGTCATAATTTTTTGATATTCCCCCAGATCCCCTCCTTCACCTCAGCTTCACTGCAAAATAAAATCAGAGCTGACAAATCTGCATTTTCAAACCCCTCACCCACAGACAATGAAATACCTAAACAAATAAGTCAACAAAATACACTGATACATGGGCAATTACCAGACGGATCAAGTTACAAAAAAAACTCCTGAAAAACCAAAGCCCCAAAACTATTACTACTTAAGGTTCAAAAAATTCTGCAGCCCCTGACCAAACGCGCCCCCCACATGGAATAGTTGTATTTTAACCAGCCCCATACAGTGACCAATTTTTTCTGTTGTATGTGGCCAGCAGAATTAAGCGATTACACTGCAGTTCATTTGTAAAAACCCCAGGAGATCTCTGAAGAGTTGTTTTCCTTTTCTTTTCTCCCCTTTTCCAGACGCCCTGACGACTACTCCATCTTCACTGTAAAATTTTTCAAAAAAAAACATCTTAGACTCCTATTTTATCAGCATTCTTCAAATTCCTACTCTATACAAACTCCCCCTCTATAGTGCCCCAAAAGGGAATAATCCCCCATGTAGGTAAAATTTTCCCCTGTAGCCCGGTAGTAGCCCACGTAGCCAGGTTTTTAGCCCCCTTTAGCCTTTTTTGCCCCCCCAGCCGGGTTTTTGGCCCCCCTTTGCCCGGTTTCTGCCCTCTTAGCTAGGTTACTGCCCCCTTTTGGGAGTAATATGCAAGTAGCAGTAAATGCCCCCCGTAGCCCCGTTTTTTAATGCCTCTTTAACCAGGTTCGTCCTCTTAGAGGGAATATGCCCCCCCTTTTGCCGGTAATTGCCCCCTTTAGCCAGTAATAGCTCCCCCTTTCCTTATTATGCCCCCTTAGCCCAAAAATTTGCCCCCCCCAGCCCGGTTTTATGCACCCCTTTGCCAAAATTTTTTGCCCCTTTAGCCCGTAATATGTCCCCTTTCCAAAATTTTGCCCCCTTTTGCCAAAAATATGCCCCTTGGGCCCAAAAAAAGCCCCCTTTTGCCAGTAAAAATGCTCCCTTTAGCCAGAATATGCCCTCCATACATAATATGGGCCCCCAGCCCGTAATAGCCCCCTCAGCAGTAAAAGCCCCCCATACCAATAAATCCCACTTCAGCCAGTTATATCCCCCTAGCCAATAATATGCCCCCCCAGCCAGTAATATGCCCCCCCCAGCCAGTAATATGCCCCCCATAGCCATTAATATGCCCCCCATAGCCATTAATATGCCCCCATAGCCTTAAATAAGCCTCCATAGCCAATAATGATGGCAACACCATAGCCCATGAATATGCCCCCATAGCCAATAAAAAATGCCCCCCCATATCCATTAATAAGCGCCCATAGCCAGATAATATTGCCACCCTTAGCTAATAAAAAATAAAATAAAAAAACCTACTTCACCTCTAGCACGTTCCACTCATCCAGGTCCTGCAAGCTGTGAAATGGTGTAAGCAGCGTGATGTCATCACGCCACTATGCGTCTCGCGGGCCCGGGTGCAGAGGATTCGCCGGCTTAGGAGACCCAGCTCGTAAGGAGGCGTGCAAACGATGCGTCACTCCCCCTGCGACGCTGAGGTGTATGTACAGCGCTAACCAAGTGTTGTACATACAGGGGAAAAGACAGGACAGTACCGATCCATCCTGCCCTCTCCCTGACTCTGACTGCGCGGCCGCTGTGAAACAGCCGTGCAGTCAGAGATCGGCGGTGGAGAGGCAACGCACCTAGGACGCTCCAGGTCACGACAGCAAGCGGCCTGGACCCCGCAGAGATTCGGGGCACAGGCAGATTTATTCGGTGCTTGTGCCCCGAATAACACTGCCTAGCGACGCCCCTGCTAACCACTCAGTTACAGTTGTAGCTACTCATCACTCCGTGAGATAAAAAGACCTTGTTTCGACTAAACTTATACCCATTTTCTTTATCTTTTTAAGTGTTGAAGCACTTAAAAAAAAAAAAAGTGTTTTTAAGTGGTAAAAGAATATTTATGCATCGCTATCTTCTGGAGCCATAACTTTTTTATTTTTCCGTATACATGCTATGTTAGGACTTTTGTTTTTCCGATGAACTGATCTTTTAATTTGGCATCAACGTTGTAGCATTCATAGATTTTGTTATGCTTTTTTAATCCAATTTAATTGTGCTGGCAGGATGGGCAAAAATCTTAAATGCTGTGATTCTTGTTTATAGATTTACGGCGTGTCAGTGTACGGGTTAATTAGCGATGACAGATTTAGGGGAAGGTCGGTAACCCACGGGTCGAACACCAAATATGGGTTACTTTAATTTATTTTTTTACTTTTTGGGGGCGATTGTTGTTTGAAAGGGAAAAGGGCAGTCGTATGTGTTTTTTTATTTATATTTAGCGTGTTTGTGTTTTACATGTTTTTTTCACTTCTTTTTTTTTTTTACTTTTCCCCATAGGGGATTTGAATGAGAGATCTTCAGACCCAACCCAGTCAGCCCCAGTTCAGTCCAGCCCCAGCCCAGTCAGCCCTAGCCCAGTCAGCCCCACCCCAGTCAGCCCCAGTTCAGTCCAGCGCCAGCCCACTCAGCCCCAGCCCAGTCCAGTCCCAGCCCAGTCAGCCACAGTTCAGTCAGCCCCAGCTCAGTCCAGCCCCAGCCCAGCCCAGTCAGCCCCAGTCCAGTCAGCCCCAGTCCAGCGCCAGCCCCAGTCCAGTCCAGCCCCAGTCCAGTCCATTCCCAGTCCAGCGCCAGCACAGCCCCAGTCCAGCGCCAGCCCCAGTCCAGCGCCAGCCCCAGTCCAGCGCCAGCCCAGTCCAGCGCCAGTCCAGTCCCATCCCCAAGTACCAGCGCCATTCAGCCCCAGTCCAGTCCAAGCACCCAGCCCCAGTCCAGTCAGCCCCAGTCCAGTCCAGTCAGCCCCCAGTCCAGTGCCAGTCAGACCCCAGTCCCCTGTTAAGCCCCAGCCCGCAGTCAGCCCCAGACCCATCCCAGTCCAGCAGCCTCCACAGTCAGCCCCAGCCCAGTCAGCCCTAGCCCAGTCAGCCCTAGCCCAGTCAGCCCCACCCCAGTCAGCCCCAGTTCAGAAAAATCCCCAGCGGCCACCCCACTCACCCCCAGCCCAGTCCAGTCCCCCCCGGGTAAACCACAGTTCAGTCAGCCCCACTCATTCCAGCCCCCAGCCCAGCCCCAAGCCCAACCCCGGCCCCTCACCCCCAAATCCAGTCCCAGCCCCGGGCGCCAGCCCCAGTCCAAGATCCACCCCCATCCAGCGCCAGCCCCGGTCCCCCCCATTCCATTTCCCCCACCCCAGTCCAGCGCCAGCCCTTTCCCCAAAGCCGGGGCCGCCACGCCGGGCCCCAGACCAGCCCCAAACCCCCAGCCCAGTCCAGCGCCACCCCCAGCCCCAGCCCCAGTCCATCGCCTTTCACCCCCACCCCAGCCCCCACCCCCAGCCACCCACCCCAAAGTCCATTTCCCCAGCCCCACCCCCATTTAAAGCCCCAGTCCCAGTCCATCAGCCCCAAGCCCCTTCCCAAAAGGGGGCCCCAGTCCAGTTGGGCCCCCCCCCTTCGGGCCCCTTTCCCAGTGCCGCCCCATTTCCATCGGGGCCCCAAATTCCGGTCCATTGGGCCCCCCCTTTTTCCAGAAAACCCCAGCCCAGCCCAAGCCCCATTCCCGGGTCCCTTTCCATTAAGCCCCAAACCCAAATTTCACCCCAGTCCAGCCCATCAGCCCCGGGCCCATTTCCAGTCACCCCCAAAGTCCATCCAGGTCAGCCCCCACCCCAGTTAGCCCCCACCCAAAGTTCACCCCCCAGTCCAGCCCCATTCCAGCCCCCAAAGTCCAGTAAAGCCCCATTCGATACCAACCCCCTTTTCCCCCAGCCATTACAGTCCCCCCGCCCTACATACCAAATGGGCCCCCGGGCTGTTTGGGCCTATGCTCTGCGCGGGAAGCGGGAAAGGGGAGCACAAACGGGCGCGGCGGGCCTTCCCTAACGCTACATTTACCCCCCCCCCCCCCCCCCTTCCCCCTCTCGCCCCCCGGGTCCTAGTCCCTTGAAAGGCCCCGCCATTTTCGCCACAGCCGGCCCCGGAAAAGCCGCATCACAGGCCCGTGATTGAGTGTTTGCCTGCCACCCACAGGGGAGAAAGTGGCGCGGCGCCGCCCCAAACCCAAAATGCGGCCCCGCCCCTTCCCACAGCTAAACACGGGAACTTGAACCTTCCTGAAAAAGCCCGGCACCCAGGGGAGAGAGGCGGAATTTTTAAAAAAAGTAGCCACGCCGAAACAAACCCCAAACAATGGGGCGCCGCCAACATTTCCTTGTGGGCCCGGGCCCCCCGGGAACTCCCAGTTGCAAAACATTCGGGGGAAAGGGCTTTAATTCGGGGCAGGGGCCCCGAATGAAAAAGCCCTACCGCCGCCCCTGTTTTCGGGTTTTTTCAGCCCGCATGAAACCCAAGCTACAAAAAGGAGGAGATTTTCCCCAAACGTTCCTCCAGGGGGAAATAAATTTTTGGCTCTCTTCCAAATACATACCCTCAAGATCCCCAGCAATAACTTGGGCCCCGGGGGTTTTCGGGAAATTTTTCAGAGTACTTTGGGGCAACTAAAACCAGGGTGCCCCAAAAAAACTCTGCCAAACCCCCTTTCCTCCCCCGGTTTCCCAAAGGGTTTTTTCCACTCTCCCTCCAAAAAGCCTTGGTTTTGAAACCTTTTCTCCCCGGAAAAAGCCCCTGCAACCGGGCCCTCCGAAAAACAAGAGTCCCCGGGATTTTTTTTGAAGTAAAAGGACATTTTGGGACATAAGAACCATCAGGGTAAGGGTTTCCTTTTTTTGTAGATTGGGGGGGGGTTTGCGGCCACAAAGGGAGGGGCCCTTTGGAACAAGGGGTCCAAAACCCTTTAACCAAAAACTAAAAATTTTAATTTTCCCTTCAGCCTAAGAAGAGGGGGGCCCCTAAGGGGGGGTCCCGTAGCGGATGGCCCGCTCCTCAGCCCCGGGGGGCCCGGGCCGGGCCCGCACCCTTTGGGGGGGGGGCCCCCCCCCCCCCGGGAGCCTCCCGGGGTCGGGGTGGGCCGCCCCCTGCCCGGGGGGAAACGATTTTTGGGGGTTCCGCGGGTCATGGAACTCCCTGACCTCTTCCGTCACGTCCGAGCCCTCCCGCCAAGGCGCGCGCCCTTCTTGAAAAATTTAAAGGGGCCAGCGCCCCGTAATTGGGCTAATTGCCGGGCACTTCCCCTTTTTTAATGGTTTCGCTCCACAATCCCCCCCTTGCTGGATTATTTTTGCCCTTCCCCTAGAAAAAGCTTCCTTAATGTATTTCCCTTTTCCCGGGTTTACCAGACCCTTGCTACTTTTCTCGACCCGAACCCTGCCGCCTCCCGACCTTCCGCCGGGTCCACACCACAAACCTTGCCGCCAGCCCTGACCCCTTTCTGACCACGACTTACGATTTTGGTTTTACGATTCTGTACCTCGTCACCTGGGCCCCCCCCCCAAACCCGCCGCGCAGGGGTAGCACCTGGAGAACCCCCCGCAAGTCCATCCCGCTTTGCGGCGGGTTCTGGGAAAACCGGACCTACTTAGACTCCCTCCCTGGCGCTTGTTGCCATCGCTTGCGGGGGCCCAGTGGATCCACTACCTACCTTTTAAAAACCCCACTGATGGGGACCGATCTGGATACTGGGTTTTCTCCTTCCCACCTGAAGAGACTTTAACAGTATTGCCTCCCCCCTTTTTCAGGCTTCAAACCCCCTCTCCCCTACCTTTTCCTATCCCCATCCCAGTTTATGTTCTCCTCCCCAATTCCTTCATAAAAACTCTTAAAAAAATAAATAATAATAAAAAATCTTAATTTTACCTCAATATCAAGTTTAATAAGTCTAATATTTCTGATTTGCCCTAATTACATTGCCCTTTCCTGTCTTTGAATTCCTTCTTATCTACATTTCTTAGCTAGACATGTAAAGTCTAGATTTCTTGAATAACTAATTTTTCCTTACTCCCCCGGGCTATTCAGCCGCTTAATTTCAACCCTGTAAAAATTTTGTAAATTTGCTTTGCCTTTAAAACTTGAAAAAAATATAAAAACATTACAATGCTTAAAAAAATTTTCATTTTATACGTTGTTGAATAAATGTTTGAAAATGTAAAAAAAAAAAATATATATTTAAAATCTGCAAAAAAAAGGTTTGAAATTTCACCTCCACTTTGCTATAATTCCTGTGAAACAACTAATGGGTTAATAAACTGCCTAAGTGCTGTTTTGAATACTATAAGGGGTTCCATTTCTTAGATGGAGTCATTTATGAGGGTGTCTGACATACGGGCCCCTCAACGTCAGAACTGTACTGCTCCCTAAAAAGATCATTTTCTTGAAAATGTGAAAAATTGCTACTAAATTTATAAGCCCCTAATGTCGTACAACAATTAAAAGAAATTTAAAAAATTATGCCAACCTACAGCAGATAAATATAGAAGCTAGTTTAAACTATTTGTGTGATATAACTACCTCTCCGCACAAAAAACATTTTTAAGTTTAAACGGGCAAAAAAGTGTTCAAATTTTCAACAACTTTTTGCTATTTTTAAAAAAAAAACCAAGATATATGGACCAAAAATTTTTACTTTCTTAAAGCACAAGTGTCACAAGAAAACAATCTCTGAAACCCCGGTGGTAAAAGTAAATTAAAAATTATTCCTACATAAAGTGACCATGTCAGATTTCAAAAATGGCCCTGTAAAGAGGTCAAAACGGTTGTGGCGGAAATGGAAAAAGGACACGGCTGCTTTATTTATCTACCAAGCCAAAAGGAAACCGAAAAAACCAGAAACATTCATTAACATATAATAGGCAACCAGCCCAAAAAAACGGGGGTGATACCCATCCCTCACAGAACCTGCTTTTCCATCGTGGCCTTGCTGGAGAGGGGTGTCACCCGCCTTCCCAAAGATAATATGCTAAACATGGCCCCAAAAAGCGGGTACATCTCCCACAGCAGGAACCCAGAAACCATGTGCCCGGGATCACGGGACATCCCCTCCACCCAGAAGGAATACGGACTGTCCCCCAGGACCCCCACAATACCCCCCCATGCCCACCCACTACCTCACACCACCAGGCACCTGTATTTCCACCAGCCCCCTACCCCACTCCAAACCCCCTCTCCCCACATTCCAACCCCCCCTCCCCACAAACCCCCTCCTTTCCCCCCCCTCTAACCCCATCTCCCCTTTTCCCCTCATGGGGAAAAACACTTTTCCGTCCTGAAAGATGCCGGCCGTTGCTGAGCGTCCCTTTTCCCCGCAGGAGTGGGGGCCCTTCATCGCCACCCAAAAAACTCTCAGAAGAATGCAGCAGCATGCATGGGGGCGTGCTCAGTTCTGAGCCCACTCTATCAGAATTGCCCCCCTTACAAATGGCAGAGGGACCCATCCCGGCCCTGATGCAGGAAAAATCAGTGATTGGTACTGTTCCTTGCACGCTGGGATTCAAGTTCTAAAACCCACCAAAGACATCATCCACGGAGTTTATTTCTTCCTTATTTTTGGCTTGGTTTCCTGCACATTCCAAAAAAAACATATACAGTGGGGACGAAAAAATATTAGACCTTTCTGTGACCCTCATATTTTAACTAACATGCTGTCCATTTTCCTTTGATCCTCCTTGAGATGGTTCTATCCTTTCCTGGGCTCCATTTTTGTGCAATTAAACTGATTGGACTGATTAGGAAAGGCACACACCTGTCTATAAAACCCCTCACAGCTCAAAAGTGCATTCAAAGCAAAATTAGAAATCATGATTTTGAAAGGGAATTTGCCCAAGGACCCTCAGAGACAAAATTTTTGGGCAAGGCACAGATCGGGCCCAAAGGGTTAAAAAGGGAAAATTTTCTGCAGCACTAAAGGGTTCCTAAAAAGCACATTGGCCTCCATAACCTTTAAAAAGGGAAAAAGAATTTTTTTGGGGCGACTAAAAACTTTTTCCTATACCCCGTCCGGGCCAAAACAAAGCAATCGTGGGAAAAAGACCCTTTTGGTGAGAGAGGTAAAAAAAATCCCCAAAAATTCATTTGGGGGCCTGGCCCGGGGAATGCAGTGGGGAGATGGGGAAAGTTCCACAAAGTTCAACTAAAAATTTTGAAAAGGGCCTCCATAAAATTCAGGGTTTTTAATGGCAGGGGTTGCAGGCCCCAACAGAACGTACCCTCAGGGGGCAAAAACAAAAAAAAAGGGCCTTTCATACAATTTCCCAAATCAACAAAATGAAGGACTCCCCAGCTATGAAAAAATAAATTCTTTTGGCCCTGTTTGAAAAAAGTTTGAATTTTTTTGGTGTTAAAATTGAAAGGCGGTATGTGGGAGAAAACCGGGCCCCCTGCTCATCACCCTTCCCAAATAAAAACCCCAAACCCCGAAAAAAATTTGGTGGTGGCAGCATAAATGCTATGGGGGGTGTTTTTCGGGGATCGGGTAAAGGACGATTTGGTTAAAAATTTTAAAAGGAAAGATAAATTTGGGGCTAAGTACAAAAGAAAATCCTGGAAATGCCCAACCTTTTCCAAAACCTCTGGCCCCTCAGACGGGGCTGAATTTTAAATTTTCCCCAACCCAAGCCCAAGCCCAAAAAACACACAGCTAAAATTAACAAAGCAGGGGCTTCAAACCCCCCCTTTTGTGACCATTCTTAACTGGCCCACCCAAGACCCCTGATTTAAAACCTAATTGAGAAACTCTGGAAAAGACTTGAAAAGGGCCTGTCCACGGGGGGAAATTAGCGTTTATAATCGCCAAATTTTTAAAAAATGGGCCCCGGATTTTTGGGCTAAAGGGGGAATTTTTCCCGATCACGCTTATTTTAAAAAGGGGGGGGGAAATTTAAAAAAACCTGCAGTTTAACCCTATTATTTACCCGAAAATCTTTTCGGCACTTTTTAAAATTTTGGGGCGGCCAAAAATAGCTTAGAGCATAGGGGGGGGGGGTGAGCTGTTGTGCGCGTCATGACGGGGAAATGTTAACGGTTGTCTTTGGGCCCGGGAAAAAATCACATGACCTCTTTTTGCATAGAACATTGTTTCCTGTTCAAATAAATTTTTCAGGGGCTTTTCACGGGGAGAAAGACGTGTGCTGGGCTCGCTCAATACGGCCGGGCTCAGAGACACATTTCCCCTTCTCTTTTTTTCCCTAAAAGCCCAACTATTTTTTCTTTGCTTTTAGTAGTGAACATTAAAAAAAATTAGGAAAAATTAGAGAAATTTCAGTTCTTAGTTAGCTAGAAAAGGCCTTTTTAAAAAGAAAATCAAGCGCTGTACGGGCCACGGGGGGGGGGGGGAGGGCGGCCCAAAACCCCGACAGGCGGGAAAGGCTTTAAAAAAAGGAAAAGGTTGCATTTTTGGTCAGCCCAAAACCCTGTTTTTAAAAACCCTGCATTAAAATTGCATTTTTTTTACCACTTTTTGGGGCCCAGCACACCTCGCCCCTGATTTTAAAATTTTGTACCTTTTTTTTAAAGTGCAGCCAGTTTTTTTAAAAAAAGCCCCCCTTTGTATTTAAAAATTTTTGGGATACGAAAATTTTCATGTAACTCTGGGGTTTTTCATTGGTGCAAAACCCACCTTTTCTTATCCGATAAATTTTTAAATTGTTTTTTTTTTCCCACTTTGGGTGAGCCCATTTTTTGTTCAAAGACCCCCCCTTGAAACTTAGATACAAAAAATTTTTGGTAGTAACTTTTGGTGTTTTTTCTTTGGGGTGCAAAAACCCCCTTTTGGGTTATCCTAAAACCCTTTTAAATAGCTGAAATTGCATTTTTGGTGCGGCCCAAAGTTTTGTTCGAAGAGCCACTTTGTTTTTAAAAATTAGGATACAAAATTTTTTTTATTAACTGCCTCGTGCGTCTTTGCTTAAAAAAAACCCCAAATTTCCCCCTCCGGGGTTAACTTTTGAATAGTTTTATTGGGGGCCTCTGTGAATCCCCATTTTTGGCGAAAGATACGCGTTTGGTATTATTTTTTTGTTGAAAAACTATCAATTCTTTGGGCCCATTTGGGCATTTTGTAAACCCCCTGGGCCCAAAAGGGAAAGAACCCCTGTTGATTTTTAACTTTAGGGTTTTTCCCCAGACCGCATTTCCCCAAAGGGAAATTCGCCTAAAAAACAAATCTTTTTCTAATCCTTTTTTGGGCTGTTTAAAATTAAGGGAGGATTTAAAAAAGCTGTGATTTTCCCCGGGTTTTAAAAATAAGAGACTGTCCAAAAACTCTTCCATCCCTTCTTAAATTTTTATCTTTCGAAAAAGGACCCAAAAATCGGGGGGTTTAAGGGTAAACAAAAAGAGGAGTGAGGAACCCAGGAAAGTCGGGGTTACAAGAAAAGGGTTGTTTCCTTCCAGTGCTGGCGACAACAACAGGGCCAGCGGATCGTGGGTTTTTGCAGTCCCCGTCGGGGCCCGTCATCGCTGGGCCGGGGCCCCTGTGAATCTCATTAACGAACAGCTTTCGCCATCTGTTCTTCATTGTTATTGCCCCTTTGCTTTTAAAGCAGCCCTTACCTCCTTGCCCTCCCCAGTCCCCCGCCACAAATCTGTGGGTCAGACGGGTTTTTTAGGTATGCTTTGGTACGGGAAAAAGGGATATTCAATGTCCATTTCAAGAAAAAAGAGGGTTTCCCAAATAATACCCCCCCTTCTGGCATTTTTTAAAATTTGTGGGTAAATGCAGGTTTAGGGTTCATCCCTGTGGTAAAACGGGGGATAGTAAATTTAGCCCTTTGAGTTTTTTTTCTGGGGACTCTTGTTGCCAAAATTGTCTTTCCTAAGAAAAAAGCACAAAACCATTTTACTGTTGTGGGAGGGGTTAATTCCACTTCTCCACCCTTTTTGGGTGTAAAAAGGGAAGGAGTTGTTCCTCCCCATAAACTTTAATGGCCCAATCGTCGAAAATTTCTTTTTTTCGATTTATTGGGGGTAAATCGCTTTATAATTGCCAATATCGAGAAACGAATCGATAACAAGTTTGGACAAAATCGCTCATCACACTGTCCACCAACGTCACCATCCAACCTAAGAGAACTGGAGAGGATCTGCAAGGAAGAATAGCAGAGGATCCCCTAATCCAGGTTTGAAAAACTTGTTGCATCATTCCCAAGAAGACTTATTGCTGTACTAGCTCAAAAGGTGCTTCTACTCAATACTGAGCAAAGGGTCTGAATACTTATGACCATGTTATATTTCAGTTTTTCTTATTTAATAAATTTGCAAAAATATCTACTTTTCTGTTTTTTTTACTTTCAAGATGGGAGGTGGGGCTGAGTGTACATCAATCAGCAAAAAAATTAACTTTTTGGATCTTACCAAATGGCTGCAATGAAACAAAGAGCGAAAAATATAAAGGAGTCTGAATACTTTCTGTAACCACTGTAGATAGTTTAATCTGGAATGAAGACCATGAGCCCCAATGAGACAGAGACCAATGTGAGGGATGATAATCTCTGTACAGCGCAGTGGAATATGACAGTGTTATATAAATGTATAAAATAATAATAATGAAGCAAGGGGCTTTCTGGTTTATAAATTACATTTTCAAACACCCTATAAGGGAAGTTCTATTTAAGCAGGTATCTCCTCAAATCTTAGAGGGGTTTTCTGGGAATAAATCCTAAGTATCCTATAATACAGCTGAATGAGCATTAAATGGGCTGTGGCTCGCTCCCAGGAGAGAGAGAAAACTGATCCAACACTGATGTCCTATCTTGAAGCTTAGACCATCAATATTATAGTCCCATAAACAACTTAAAGGGGTGTTCCCATGTGATAGTGTATTATGTAATCTTTGACTCTTCTTGTTCTTATAACATATCCTTGTTAGAGGGTCTGCTATTGGTTTTGTGATTGGATGACCACACATCTGGGGGAAATTGTGTCTTCCTGATCAGGGCCATCTTAACAGCATTATGGGCAGAGCAGTACGATTGGCCTAAATAAATCACACCAAGCCATGCCTCTAGCCACGCCCGAGCGCCCCCACAACCTCACACCGCCAATGTCGGGGCCCCCGCTGATGTCTTTAGGCAGCCTGTAGCCACAAAAATAACATTCAGGGCAGGTATTTTTGTTGAGCTTTATAAAGTGTATTTTTTGAGGTCTACATTAACCATAATTGATATTGTTCTCTACTATAAGGTAGGAAAGTCTTGGACCCTATATTTCTTATCATTCTTTAATATGGTACCACTGTCATTAATCTCTTTCATCATGACATGTAGACTATTATAAAGTGTATTAATAAATGAAACATTATGTTTTAATAGCATCTTTCCAGTACATATGTAATGGCTGATTCTATAGCTAAACTCTAGGGCTTCATTTACCACAGTAAATCTTTATTTAAACCTTGTCTCGCACATTATTTGGAGGTATAGTATATAAAGTTGTCCATACCCATGAGATAAAAGTTAGCTGTAATGGACAATTTTAAAGCCGCCCTTCAGAAGTAGCAGATTATGGAGGCAACATGGCTGCCAGAATGCAATGATGTCACAATATACAGAACAACCAGTACATGGACAGTAGATGATGGCGATGGTCTCTAGCATTCAATGATGACACAATGACCTAGGGAGGTCCTCTAGCATGCAGTGATGTCACAATGATCCAGGGAGGTCCTCTAGCATGCAGTGATGTCACAATGACCCAGGGAGGTCCCTAGCTTCATTGATGTCACAAAGACACATGACCCTAATTGTGCATCATCGAAATGTAGACTATAAGCCGAGCGCCGGCTGATATCGCTGCCCTTTTTGTGAGCTGTTTTCATCTGTCGACAATTCCCAGGCTTTCTGCATTCTCTGGTTTATATCAGTTGAATACTACAGCATTGTAACATCTTTGCTTGTGACTTTATCATTATATTGGATTATTATTCCACTTCTGTGACATCTTTTGTGGAATTGAGGACCATGAATCGTGTCCAAAACCAAGGTAAGGCAAAATAAAAGCCATCTCTTCTATGAATATTAGGGTGATACTGGGGTGAATCAAGGAATAATTTTAGTTTATTGTAGATGGGTTTTTCTTTAAACATTTAGTAATTTTCATATCAAATCTGTCTTTTAGACCAACGCCTTAGTCCTTTGAGAGGCACAGGTCTCGCCTCATTGAAAGAGGAGTAAGCGGCCGCCGTCTTAGAGGGGAACAGTGGAAGGATTTCCCCATCGCCTCTCAGGGTAAGAAAGACGAGGAACGCCAACCTGGAGGAAAATCCAACATCGGAGTCATCTACCAAGATCCCGGCAGGACCCGTCGGGAATGACAGTTCCCAAACCACCTCCCAGGCGAGCCATCACAACAAGCACCTACTCTGGTGCCACTTGTCCCAGAGCCAGTAGCGCAAAAATGTTGGTGCAAGCGCAACAGCCCCAAGGCTCCGCAAGAGTGCTTCCGCCATGAATAGAATGGCCGTCCCATGCTCGTCCTTTCACACAGGACTAAGGAGTTAGACATCCTGCAACATAATTCATGGAGAAATTATACTGCTGGGTAGTCTGTAACATCTCTGCCCGCGCCCGCACATTTAATCACGACTGCATAGCACCTTGAGGCTCAGGACCAACCCAAGGTCCCACTCATCAGCGCCAAATTGCTTTCAATAAATGCAAAAAAAGAAACAACACCATCCGGGCGACTCCGGTTTACAGACCAGTTAGGAGACCCAACACACACAAGCACATTATATAGGACTTATGTCTTTTTACAACAACGTAATAACTATGTAACTATGTAATATCAAGCACAGTAGGAATCTCTCTCTATTTATGTAACTTATTTTGGCTTCATATTTTTCAATGATCCATAGAATTTATATATTTGGTATATTTGGTCCTCTTTGCCCAGTTTAACTCAAATATTTGAGGATTGTAAAACCAAGAACTGAATCCATTCCCAAATACATCCTATGGTAAGTTTGTTGCAATTCAGTTTTGATACTTCCCTTGGTTTCCATATTCACTGGGTTTATATCAGTTTGAATACTACAGCATGTTAACACCTCCTGCTTGTTGATTTTTTCTTTATATTTAGATAATGTTCACTCCTGTACCTTTTAGAGTGAACTAAAGGACCATAATCGTGTCCAAAACCAAGTAATCAAATAATTTAGACCAGCACTTCTTCTATGATTGGGGTTGGATTCTGGGTTTGAAATTACAGCTCATAGATTTTAGTTTAATTGTAGAGGGGTCTTTCTTTAACATTTAGTAATTTCCTATCAATTCTGCTCTTTTTAGACCAGCCCTTATTCCCTTTGAGGCTCAAGTATCGCCTCATTTTAAGAGGAGTAAGGCGCCGCTCGTCTAAGAGGGACGTGATGGATCCCCAAGCGCCTCTCAGGAAAAGACAAGAAGAAGACACCAGATTGGGAAAAATTTCATCGGAGTTTGATTTCTAAGATCTCCGGCTGAACCCTCTCGAGTGGTAACAATCAACCCTCCCCAGACGACCATCACAGGAACCATCTACAAACAGAATACCATCTGGCGAGATTTACAGCCCAGGTAGGAGACCCATACATACAACACATTTATATCAGCAGAAATTGAAATCTTTTTTCTATTTATTGTACTTTTTGCTTCATATTTCAATGATCATAGATATATACACTCACCGGCCACTTTATTAGGTACACCTGTCCAACTGCTCGTTAACACTTAATTTCTAATCAGCCCAATCACATGGCGGCAACTCAGTGCATTTAAGCAATGAACAGGTCAAAGACAATCTCCTGCAAAGTTCAAACCGAGCATCAATGGGGAAAAAGGTGATTTGAGTGCCTTGAACGTGGGCATGTGTTGGTGCCAGAAGGGCTGGGTCTAGTATTTCAGAATCTGCTGAATCTCCTGATTTTCACGCACATCCATACTCTAGGGTAATACAGAAATGGTCCGAAAAAGAAAAAACATCCATGAGCGTCAATCCTGTGCGGAAATGCCTGGTTGAATGCCAGAGGTCGAGAAGGAAATGTCCAGACTGGTTTCGAGCTGATAAGAAAGGCAACAGTGACCTCAATACCACCTGTTACAACCAAGGTATGCCAGAGGCATCTCTGAACGCACAGTATGTAAAACTCGCGACCACCTACTTACCTTGAGGCAGAATGGGCTACAGCACCGAAACCAACCCCGGTGCCACTCCTTTTCCGCTATGTAACAGGAAACTGAGGCATCCATTTGCCCAAGCCTCATCGAAAATTGGACATAGAAGAATTGGGAAAAAACGTTTGGCCTGGTCTATGAGTCTCGATTCAGCTGCGACATTCGGATGGGAGGGTCAGAATTTGGTGTCAACAACATGAAAGCATGATCCATCCTATGCATGTATCAACGTTCAGCTGGTGTGTGTGTCATGGTTGGGGAATAATTTTCTTGGCACTCTTTGGGCCCCTTGGTACCAATTGAGCAATCGTTGCAACAACACCTTGTTGATATCTATGCACGAAGAATTGATGCAGTTCTGAGGCAAAATTGGGGTCCAAACCGTTTACTCTCTAGCATGGTGTTAACCTAATAAAGTGTCCGGTGAGAGCGTAGTATTTCTATATTTGTCTCTTTTCATTTAACACAACACTAAAATGAGAAGGCTTGAAACAAAGACAAAGATCCATTCCAAATTACATCCTTGTAAAGTAGTCACTCGGTAGCGCTTCATCTTTCTATTTTTCTTACTTCTTTTTTCATACTGATTCTTTGTTTTTCCTTATATTATTCTTATATTTTAGGGTCCCAGAGCGGCAAAAAACAACCTGTAACATCCAACAACAGGACATCATCCAACCACAGAGGCATTTCCAGCGCCTACTCCTGAGGATGAACATCTCCAGCCGCGCTCTTATTCCAACACTACTTCTTGGAAAAGATGCCAGTTTCACTGGATTGAACACTTCCAGGAGAACCAAGTCTGCAGACCCAACAATTGCTTTCAAACCAATAAAAATTATCCACCTTTACTTCCTTCTTTCCTAGAGTTATTATTTTATAGCTTACAAACCATTTAAACAGGTTTTTAACTGTTTGCCCGTCCTACGAACACACAGTTAAATATGCAGCTCTGACCTAGAGATCCAGGACATGTGCCCTGAATCCAAGGGACATATATTCAATCAGCTGGTAACCCTATGCTTGGTGGGCCCTAGGCAACTGCCTAGTGTGCCTAATGGATAAATGTCCCTGTTCCTGATGCAGTCAGTGTCTATCAATAACAATACCTGACTGGATTCTTGAGAAGTGGTGACCTGACTTTCATTTTTCTGTCCATAGTTTAATCAAATAGAGGGATGTACAAAAGAGAACACAGCACATGTGTGTGGTTGTAGTAGGAGTTGGTAGTAGTTGTGTCTGTATCAAATGAGAATAAGTTCTGGAGGATCTGTGTTGTGGACCAGAATCTAGGTCCGTGGGACTGAGGAGCTGAGTTGGAGGCAGTATCTCTAAGCGCTACTAGAAGAAGATATGTGCTAACGATTTATGTGTGGACTTTATTGCAGTGAGGAGGTGAGTTGTGGCCAAAACCTCCGAGGACACTCAGGGTATGTTCAATCTGAAAAACGGATTGAAAAATGCTGAGTAAGACATATCCAAAGACTTCCCCAAAGTGTGCTGCGTGTTTGGCTGTGCTTTGGCTGCATCAAACGGATCAAGAATTTACACGACAATTGTTTGAATGAATTCGAAAGACACATCAGAAAGACGCATTTAAACACGTATCGGTGATGACTCGTCTGAACACCCATGCATGGTTTATATTGAAACTGATATAAATCACACTGCACAGTTAGGGTATGTTCACACGGCATAATTGCAGCGCGTACAGAACGTGCCGCAATACGCCGGGTGATTTGGGAGTCGGGCTGATCCCGCCAGCCCCATTGACATGCATTAATTGACAAATCACTTATCTCCCCACGCGTACAATACGATTGTATTGTATGCAGGGGGGGGTACGAGGCGTAATCCATAGTTCTCTTTGAGAGCTATGGATTACCGTAATTGCGGGGAGCATTTCGCCGCCTATTCAGCGCAATACGTGGCGAAATACTCCCGTAATTATACCCCAAAATAAGCCGTGTGAACATACCCTTAGATGCAGTTTGGATCTGTTTTAGGTCCAAAATACGTATACTAACACACATCTAAAAAACGTATCCATAAATGTCGTGTGTACATCCCCTTAGCAGAATAATCTGTGCTAGAAACATTCTGCGGATGTGTAGTGTGTTCCTCCTTCTACATCAGTAAGGGTGCTTTCACACAGCACAGTTTTGGCGCAGTTTTAACCTCGCTCCAATTAAACTGACTTTATTACCAGCAAGCTTCTTTCAGTTGTCTAAATTGTTCAGAAAGGCGTTTCAAGTAAATAATCAATTACCATGTTTGAAGTCTTATGGCTTACAGACACACTAATTGATCAATCACTTTCCAAACAGTTTAGATAAGTGAAAGAAGCTTGCTGGTAATAAGACAGTTTAATTAAAGAGCCGTTAATACTGCACCAAAACTGCGTTGTGTGAAAACACCCTAAGTCTTGTTGCTTCTGTTCCTCCCACAACTGTGCTCACTCTGTTGATCGTGTGTTATCTTATGGCTAAGATATGGCATTTATAACTTATGGGTGAAGAACCCTCTACCACAAATCCACCAATCCATAGAATAAAGGAGCAAACCACAACTTACATAGAATGTCTCATCTGGGAAACAATTTCATAAAGCCACCATGGGTCTGGCTGGGCGCCCCCGGGTAACAACTGATTTTGCCACATACAGTCTTCTCCGGCCTGACATTTCTCCTACAGAGGAGTGATAGTATTACATGGCAGGCATTCCTATAAGGGGCTGAACAACATGGGTGACTTGTGTTTGCCAGTACACAGCTGATCTCCTATCAGGCTCATAAAGAGGGTCTAGAGTGGTGACCCCTCTTCATTGACATCCATATTTAGGGCTTATGGACGGGGTCTGTCTTTTTTAGACACCACCTTAAGGCGCTATTTGCCACAATTCCCTGCTCCTGATTACTGGGTGTGTAGGAAACGTCACTTTAACCAGTTCCTGACCGGTCATTTAATCCCTTTCCTGACCAACAACATTTTCTTTAGTATACGTGGGTTTAAATACTATAATGCTTTCTAGTGCTTCATTATTCTAGTGTTTACTTTTCCTTGCGATACATAAGGCTTCACTGATATGGAATTATTATGTTAGATTTTTATTTTTACAAATAGTAGAGAAAATATAAAAAAAACAGTATTTCACTTTTTTTTATTCATTTATTCGTAGCAAAAGTGAGACTAAATAAGTTTTGTAATTGTGTCACTTTTCCATTAAACACGTTTGTATAAAGATGATGTAAAGTTTTAGGGTTGTTAAGGGCAGGGTCAAAAGTTGTAGTTTGGGCTGTCAGGTTTTTGTTTCATAATTTTTTTATTTCAATTTTGCTTTATGTTACATATCGTGTCCCCCATAAGGTAAGAAAAAGATCTTTGTGGGATGTTTTTACATAACTATTTTTTTCTTCCTTTCTTTAATATGCAAGTGTAGATTTTTCTTACTTTTTCCCCATTGGACAGCCCCGTAACTGATATGTATTACAATATATTTCCCTTGTAACTGGGGAAGATATAGTTGAACCAGTTACAAGGGAAATACATCCACCAGCATTCATTGCAGAGCTGATCTGAGGCTGATAAGACCCAGCTGCTCCTGCAGTTACCAAGCCGCAATGGCCTTATGAGCAGCTAACACTCGATGGTTACGGTGCCTTCATGCACTGTTTAACCCCTTAGATACCGTGGCAAAGGTGGCCGCGGCGTCCATATCAATGAGAAACGGTGCCGCACACCATTCGCCACCTCGATCGGTGTGCCAGCAGCGAAATCACAGGGCCCACATCGCTTAACATGGCAGCTGGAAGCTTTGTAAAGGCTTTCATCACTGCCATGTTTTCGATTCTGCTACTTCCAGCCCCAGGCAGGATGTAGTAAAGCCGCCATCTTTGTACACCCTAGTGCATTGTACTACATACTAGAAGGGACATCTTATAAGACTCTATACCTTTCTCATACAAAGCAATACAGGATATTATATATACAATTTGCCCTCCTTTACACATAGCACAAGGGGGCTTTCACACAGAATGAAACTGCTGCAGAATAAATATTGACTTAAAGGAGTTTTACCATTTTACCACGAGGTAAAATTCCTTGTACTGGTTGCTCGCAGCTGGCTGCAAGTCAACCAAGCATGTTAATGATAATTGCAGCGCTTGCGCCAATTTGCTCCATTCCCTTCTATGGGAGCTCCCGAATATAGCCAAGCATGTGCGCTAGCGCAATCACCACCCTCCTCATTCAAATGCTCAGTCGGCTTGCAGCTAGCTGCAAGCAACCTTGTGGTAAAACCCCTTTAATATATGCATCAAAATTGGTATGCTATTGATTATACTGCATATGATATATAAGTACATACAGTCCATACATCAGAGTCCTATTCACTATATTGCACGATTGCAGAACGGTTGCATGGGATCTTCTGGTCATAGTAGATTTTATTACATTCTAACAATTTTGGATGCTATGAAACAAAATCAACTTAAATGCAAAAATGGAAAATGTGAGTAATTTGTCTACAAATAGCCGTAATGTCATCTTTAGCAGCGATGCAGAAAATAGTGTTCTGCTGGCATTTGGCATTAGGACGGTTGATCAGGTAGAGGATAGACGGAGGGATGAGGTGTGTGTGTATTTTCCATGAGCTAACTCAGCTTAATGAGTCATTTCGTTTTCTATGAACTCCTGTGGAAATTGTAGAGACGCACTTGTTTTGCTGTGTCTAATTAAAGCTGTGGGTAGACGGCATAACACCATAAATAATCAGCCTGCGCCACAAAAAATAGAAAAGAAATGCGTTTTGCATTGATCTTTTATCATGATCCATTAGAATGGAGACTGAATTGTTACAGTGCACTTCCTGCCACATAGAAATATATTATTGTGTTGTCTATGGGGATACCAGCTGGCACGCAGCTGTGCGCAATGGGGGCACGGAGATGATATAATACACTGGATATGTTATTTAAAGGGGTAGAGAGTCTCTGTGATTGTAGGTTGATCACAGGGTATCATGCTGATGATACTCCCAGCAATCAACAGTGATAAATAGAATTTGTGGGGAAGTTTCTAGTAATGTTGCACTTCAAATTCTTCTCAAAGTCAAATTCAAAACCCAATCTGGGCATTTCAGTTTTGGTCGGTCTAAATTTATTTTTGTTCCCCAAAAATTGCCAAAAAAATCAACCACAACCTTAAGTTGAGGGTTAGGGTTATTTAGGGGGATCTAGGTGCTTACCAGTCCGGCAATGCAAACTCCTGATGTGCACTCACTTTGGCCTCACAATGTTGTGGCAACTGGAAGTGAACTCAGATGTGACATCTAGAGCCACATGTATGAAAACTGGGTCTAAAGCTGACTTTGTTGCCCATAGCAACCAATCAGAGCCCATACCAACCAATCAGAGCGCCCCTTTTTGCAGAGCACTATATGAAATGAAAGGGGTGCTCTGATTGGTTGCTATGAGCTCTGATTGGTTGCTATGGGCAACAAAGTGAGTTTTAGACCTAGACAGTTTTCATACGTGTGGCCCCTGATGTCATTTTCAGTTACCATAACATTGGGCCTATGTTCAGTAACTGGAAGTGACATTGAACACGTCATCTGATGCCACTTTCCGTCACTAAAACATCGGGCCTATATTTGGTAACTGGAAGTATAGAAAACAATGTTTGGTTCTGCACATCCAAAAAACTTTTTTGAAAAAAATGAACATAGATGCTACACTGATGTGGCAGTAACATACAAACACAATCCAATTTTAGTAGCACACTACTAGCACTAAAAAAAAATATCAAAAAGAACATAGGAAATTTTGGAAAAGCATTTCTGCTACTTACAGTACATGAAAAATGGGTGAGGTTCTTAGTTCACATTTTTGATCAAAACTGCTTAAGCCCATCTGCCAATCAGCAAAGGGACCTCAGTACAGGTGGGAAACACTAACATTACCTTTCTTAGGGCCTGTTCAGACCTCCACACTTCAGGGAGAGAAGGTTCCGGATATAAGGTACTCTACGTTGATTTAAAAACCTGTGCAGGTATGTGGAGGGCAAAAAACCAACAAGGGGCAGCCACTGCCCCATACGAACAGTCTAGAAAACAGTATTTGGTTCTGCACATCCAAAATACTTTTTTGGAAAAAAAATGATCATAGGTGCACACTTGTGTAGCAGTAACATACAAACACAATCCTATATCAGCGGCACTCTACTAGCACTAAAAAACTATCAAAAGGCAAATAGGAATTGATAAAAATTGTGAACTAAGAACCTCAACAATTTTTCATGTATTCTAAGTAGCAGAAATGCTTTTCCAAAAATTCCTATGTGCCTTTTGATAGTTTTTTAGTGTTAGTAGTGTACTACTGCTATTGGATTGTGTTTGTATGTTAACTGGAAGTGACATCAAACCCGTCATCTGATGCCACTCTCCGTCACTATAACATTAGGCCTATGTTCGGTAACTGGAAGTGATATCAAACCTGTCATCTGATGCCACTTTTCGTCACTAAAACATTGGGCATATGTTCAGTAACTGGAAGTGACATCGAACACGTCATATGATGCCACTTTCCTTCACTATATGTTGCGATAAAAGTAGGCTTCTTCGGACACGTCGTCTGATGTCACTTTCAGTCACCATAACATTAGGCCTATGTTGCAGTAAAAGGATATCACTTTAGACCCACCATCTGATGTCACTTCCAGTTACCATAACATTGGGCCTATGCTGCGGTAACTAGAAGCGAATTTGAATAAGTCGTCTGATGTCGCTTCCAGTCACCACAACATTGTGCTTAAATTGATGTAATCGAAAGTGACAATAGATGTCACACCAGGAGTGAGGCCACATCAGGAACCCACTAGACTGGTAAGATAACACCTAAAACACCTTAAAAAAACCTATCTATAGCCACAACTTTGGCTTAGGGTTATGGTTTCCTTAGAGATTGAGTTAGAGAAAAACATGCATTTAGGCTCTCTGACCCCAAATGTTTTCAAAAGTTTGGTCAAATCTCTTTTGAACTGAACAGGTCTCTATTTGAGCATCACTATACGGTATTAAGTGTTCAGTTCCCCTACAGTGCCACCCCTAGGAAAATGAAGCAATATGTAGTTAAAAATCAATTAAAATCAATCAATCATCCATGTGATGCATGGGCAAGAGACATTGTTGGCAGGTGGACTCCTTTCTATGAACACATAATTTCCTAGTATTTTATTTGTAAAAATACTTTGTAATCCAGAAAAAAATCCTGACAGAGGTATAACATGAGGCTCCCACCTCGCATGCATTATTTATAATACTGCCTTTTTGCTTCACCTCAGTCACCAGGTCTCAGGGGCAACTAGTAGCTCTGCACCCCTTTATCGTCACCTCTGCCCTTTGACCCCTTAGCGCACCATGACGTTGCCGGCTCCAGTCTCTGCTGTTTAAACTTTTCGACACCGCTGCAATGTTCCTCCCCCAAGATCACTAGGTGTCCAGTAGTTGCTTTCACAGTCAGAAGCCTAATAAAGGCTTTCATTACTGTCTTCTTACTGCTTCTAGCATAGGCAGGAAGTCATAGGAGTGCTATCCTTTTAAACAATTCTGAATTATGCGCTCTATTTTTCTAGTACCCTAATAGGACTTAATGTTTAATTAAAAAAAAAAAAAAATGTTTAAATATTTTTCAAAATAATAAAAAAAATCAAAACATTCCCCTTTTGTCATTTTAGAAATGAAAAAAATGAAAAAGTTACACATAATTGGTATCTCCGTGTCTGTAAAAGTCCGATCTATTAAACTATAACAGGATTTATCCTATATGGTAAACTCCTTACAAGGAAAAAAATCCCAGTGCCATATTGCAGTTTTTGCATAATTTCTTGTCCCAAAAAACTGGACTAAAAATTATCAAAAAGTTGCATCTATCCCAAAATGGTATCAATAAAAAAAATTACTCTTCAGCCCACAAAAACCCCCTCCTCCCACCCGCCCCAATCAGGTCCATAGGTGAAAATGGAAAAAAGTTATTGGTCGCAGACAATGGCGCTGCAGCACAAATTTAAAAAATAGAGTTTTCTTTTTAATTTTATTACAAAGTACTAAAACATAACAGAAACTCTACACATTTGGTATCACTGGAATTGTACCAACCTGCAGAACATAAGATAACACATCATTTATACTGGAGTGAACTCCATAAAAGGGAAACCCCTGCAAAAATGATGCAATTCATTTTTTTTCACATTCCACCCCACTTAGAATTTATTTGGGGTTTCCCCAGTAAATTACCGTATATACTCGAGTATAAGCCGAGGCACCTACTTTTGCCCCAAAAAACGGGAAAACTTATTGACTCGAGTAAAACTTATTGACTCGAGTATAAGCCAAAGGGTAGAAAAGCGGGCGGCAAATTTAGAAAAATTTTAAAAAAAAAAAAGGGAAAAACCAAAAAAATTTACATAGGCAAAAAAAAAATGTCCCCCATGGAAATTTTAAAAAGGGGGATTTTAGGGCCCCTAAAATGCGGGTATAGGCAGGTAAAGGGGCCCCATAGGCATGTAATGGCATTTTATAATGCCCCCCATAAGCAAAAAAGGGGGCCAAGGAAATTTGGGCCCCCATCCCGCAGGTAAAAAGGGAGGAATTTTCCCCCCCAAAGACAGGAAATGGGCAGGATTTTGGCCCCCAAAGGCAGGTATAGGGGGCTGAAAAGGCAGGAAAAGGGGGGGCCAGTTTAGGCAGGTATAGGGGTTTTTTTTTAAAAGGGCCGGTTGGGCCCCGGTTTTGGTGGAGGAAGGGGCCGGAAAGGGGCCGGCTTTTGGGAAAAGGTTAGGGCGGCTTGGGCCGGGAAAAGCCCCCGGGGAAGGTTTTTGGGCCACGAAGGCAGGAAAAAGGCCAGTGAAGGCAGGAAAAGGCGGGTTTTTAGGGGCCGGCTTTTTTGGGGCAGAAATAAGGGAAAGGTAAAAGGGAAAGGCCTGTAGGTAGGCAAAAAGGGCAGAAAAAACAAAAAAAAAACAATCATTTAAACCCCTGGGTTCCCCCCCCGCTCGTTTTCCGGGGTCTACCCCCCGCCCCCTCCCCCTCCCCGCTCCCTCGGGGCCTCCCCGCGGCAAAAATTCCGGGCTTTTTAACCCGGGGCACAGGGGGTTTTGGATGTCACCCGGGGCGCTCCCCCGGGGGCCGGATTGCCCCCTGCCGTGCCGGAAACTGCGGGGCGGCCGAAAGACTCCCCGGAGTCCATTTGGGGAGCACGGGCGCTGGGCTTTTGGCCCCCGAAATTGGTATCCCTTCCCCCCGAAAATGCGCCCCCGGGGCAGCGAAAGTAGGTGAATTTAACGCGAGCCGGGCGCGTGGGCCAGTCCCGCGCCCAGCCCGTCGGGGGTTTACTCCGGTTCATTTTAATATGCGCCCCTGGGGGGAGTCACATAAAAACCCAAACTTTCCAAATCTCCCTTTTTTGGCGGGGGGCCCGCTTTTTTTGGGGTCCCCTCCCCGCCCCCCCGGGGGGGGGGAGGGCATTCCCCCCCGCCCCCAAGCGGGCCCGGGGGGGTTTTTAAAAAAGGGCCCCCGGGCGCCGGGTAGGGGCAAAAGGGGCGCTACTTGGCCCCCCCGGGGGCCCGCCCCTTTACAGGGGGTTAAGGGGGTCGTGCCCCCCTTCCCCCGCCCGGGGAGTCTCGCGAGCAGGGGGAGGCAGGGGGAAACTTCCCCCCCTTTCCCTTTTCCTCCCCTTTTTTCCCCGGGCTTTCGGGTCCCGCGCCGGCATACATCAGCGGGCGGGGGGAAGGGGACGCGCGGGGTTTTGCTTCCTTCCCCCTGCCCCCCTGAGGGAATGGGGGTGGGAGTTTTGGGCAGCGCTCGCAGGAGCCGGTGGGGTTAAGTGGATTTTTATTTTTTTATTTTTTTTAAACATAGGGGGGACATCTACCGGGCAACAGAGGGGGAAACTCCCGGGGGAAAACAAGGGGGCACTCCCTGGAAACAAGGGGGGCATCTACCTTAAAACCCAGGGGGGGGCCACAAACCGGGGCAAAGAGGGGGCACTACCTGGCAACAGAGGGGGAAACAAACCTGGCAACAGAGGGGGCCCATCTACCTGGCAAAGAGGGGGCAAATTTAACCTGGAAACAATGGGGGAAACTCCGGGCAACAAGGGGGGCACCAAAACCCCGGGGGGAAAACCCCAAAAGGGGGCACTCCCCTTTGGCAAAAGGGGGGGCACTCCCTTTGGCAAAAGGGGGACATCTACCTAACCTAAAAAGGGGAAAATCTCCCAGACAACAAAAGGGGCATTTTACCGGGCAACAGGGGGGAAATCTACCTGGCAACAATGGGGGCACTCCCTGGCAAAAAGGGGGGCACTACCTGGCAAAAAGAGGGGACACTCCGGGGAAAACAGGGGGGGAAACAACCGGGCAACAGGGGGGAAAATACCTGGCAACAGGGGGACTTCAACCTGGGCAACAAGGGGGCACTAACGGGGGCAACAGAGGGGGCCCACCTGGCAAAAAATTTGGGGGCACCCCCTGGAAACAGAGGGGGCACTAGCGGGAAAACAGGGGGGGGGGGCATTTACGGGGAAAACAAGGGGGCACTATCTGGCAACAATGGGGGCACACCGGCAACAAGGGGGGCACAACCTGGAACCCAAAAAGGGGGCACTACCTGGCAACAAAGGGGACATTTACCTGGCAACAGAGGGGAATCTCCCGGCAACAATGGGGGGCACTCCTGGCAACAGAGGGGGTTTTTAAACCGGGGGGCAACAGAGGGGCATTTACCTGAAACAGGGGGGCATTATCCTGGCAACAGAGGGGACATCGACCGGGCAACAGGGGGGGCACAAAACCTGGCAAAAGGGGGGGCCCCTCCCGGGGCCAACATGGGGGGGAATAAACCCCGGGCAACAGGGGGGGGGGGGCTTTTTCAAACCTGGCAAAAAAGGGGGACACAAGCTGGAAACCAGAGGGGGAAAACTACCGGGAAAAACAGAGGGGACATTACCTGGCAACAGAGGGGAAAAACAACCGGGAAACCCAAGGGGGCACCCCCTGGAAACAGGGGGGAACCACCTGGCAACAGGGGGGGCAAAAAGCGGGGCAACAATGGGGGCAACTACCCCCAACAGAGGGGCTCTCCCTTTTGGGCACAGGGGGGTGCATCAAATGGCAAAAAGGGGGGGAAAGTGGAACAAGGGGCACTAGCTGGCAAAAAGGGGGCACTAGTGGCAAACAATGGGGGGCACCTCCTGGCTAACAAAGGGGGGCACTACCTGGCTAGGGGGGCATTACCTGCCTGAAAGGGGGCACTACCTGTTTATGGGGGGGTTATCCCTGGCTATAAGGGCACTCCCGGGCTTTCCCCAAAGCCGTTATGCAGTTGGGGGAGGGGGTTGGCTTTTTGAAGGGGCGGGGGATAAACCGGGAAAGATGGGAGTGTCCATGCAAATTTTTCCCGCGGCGCGCTGCGCGCGCCGCCGCAAAAATTCCTGCTTTTTCATTTTCAAAAGTTGGAAAATATGCATATAATGAAGGTCCTTTCGGCGCAGGGCCATCGCAGCGCCCGAGCCCCGACGTGACTCGAGATAACCCGGGTAGAGTTTTTGCTCTTTTTTGGGGGCTGAAAAAACCGGGCTTATACTCGAGTATATACGGTATATGGTTTGGTCAATCGATCCATTACAAAATATATTTTGTCCTGCAAAAAAACAAGCACTCATATGTCTATATAGATGAAACAACTAAGGTGGGGAGGAAAGAATGACTGAATATTTGAGGAGGTATACAAAAGTACACAGGGGCAGAGGTAGAGGTCGCTACCAGGCCATGGTGCCCAAGGGCATGTCCCCACAGCACGGGTTTTCGGACGGTTTTTCAGACAGTTTGCAGTTTGAGCCCGCCAAAAAACCGGTGAAAATTTAAAAGAAAACGGGTCCCCTGGAAAAAAACCCTTGCAGCAGTCCGTATGCACGGGTTTTTCCGCCCGCGGGCCGCACAAGACATTCTATGGCAATTTTTCTTGCTTTTTAGAAGAATTTGTGCATATCAAGGGAAAGGGGGGAGGGATTTTCTCCCCCCTAAGTGGAGAAAAGCCGCCCCCCGCAGCCATGGGGACGGCCACAAAACAGGACAAATACCAGTCGGATAAACCGTCCGGTATTTGTCCCTTGCCACGGGGACGCAGCCTAAGGAGGCCCAAAAGCCCCTCTGACATGTAAGAAGACATCAGTATTGTGAATGATACATGACTGCAAAGGAACCCATTTCACTTTTTACATTGAGCTCAGGCGTTTCAATTTATGCCTTGGCTTACAGAGAGTTTCATAAGGCTAAAAATACACAAGCAATTATCAACTATAAAAAGAATTTGTTTACAAAGCTTATGTGAAAATGTATTTTTTTCCAAGGGTAGACAATTAGTTGTAATTTTCTTTCATTCAGTTATTATAGCAATAGAAATTGGCTTTCTTCATGCAGATATTGAGAGGAGCTTGTGTTTAAACTCAGCAGTCAATCAGAACAGGAAGAGCTGCAGTAGGAAAAAAATTCACACCTTCTGATGAAGAAGGAGGTGGATTTCGGAAACAGTGGAGCCAAAATGGATTTATTTTTTAGATCAGGAGTATGCCTATTCTGGAAGAGCTACGTGCAAGGAGCCTATATGTCAGTGCACCCTTGTTACAGAGTCTTGAATCATTTGTGCCACCCCCTGTACGATCTGCACCCAAATTTTCAGTGATATTTCATAAAAAAAAAACAAAATAGATTTGAGTTTGGTAGGGGGCAATCAGTGTTGGTTGAATCTGTCCCTGTTTGGTTCTTTACCAGTTTAAGACATTCCCAACATGGATTACTTCAGTCTGACCCCAAAACCCGCCCAATCCTTCCGAAATGTATCCCTTCCTAGACTTTTTTAAACTCCTCTGCAGGGTTTAATTTATGGCCCCATGCCTAGGGGTTAAAAAGTGCTCACACTTGAGTCATTCCGAATCACTTCCGCCCCTGGATTGGGGTATGTAAGGGGGGACATAATTGGAAGGGGAAATGATGTCAAAATCAACATATGGGAAGGGGGGGGGATAGGAAACTGTAAAAAAACCATTTAAAGTTTCCCTTTTTTTTTTCTAGTCCCATTTAAATTGGGTTACATACAAAAATTTTTTGGGGGAAACTAATAGGGGAGAAAAGACCCCAAAACCCGATTTTGGTTAAATTGGCTTTAAATTTTAACCCAAAATTTTTTTGGGAATGCGCAGAAGAAAAATAGTACATATTGCATTTTTCCCTTGAAAATTTTTCTGGTGGGGGGTTTTAGAATTGCCAGTCATCTCTTCCTTTTTCTTCTCTCAAATGTATTGTTCTTTATAAAGCTAAATCAGTTTAAAATTCATGAAGGCAGTGCCACGTGCCAGTATTACAAATGGCACTCTGTAGGTGGAGGGCCCTATTTCAGATGTTGCATTGGGGCCCAAGAGTTTTTAATTGGTTTTCTGCTTCAAACAATCCCTAGTTACAAATTTTTCTTAACAATAAACTGAATATAAAGTGTCCCCCTGCTGGAAGTCCCAGTGATCAGATATAATCTATGGGTGAACCTAGCAGTAAGTGTTCTATTTTTCTGCAGCACCTCCACAGGGGAAATTAGGTATTACACAATGTCCAGTCAATTGAAAAGATTAAATGTGTAATGCAGGACAGGAAAAGTCCTCCAGACTAGGAGTCCTCCAAAAACTAAAGATGTGCTTTATACCTGCTCTCTACTGTGGCCAAGAGATGAGAATCCTGAACAGAGGACCCCCATTTTTAACTCAGAAAACAGTAAGGTAGATATATGGAAAAAAGCTTCCTAAACTGGACGGTTCTTTACAGCTATGAGGGATTAGCTCTCCTTTCAGTTACGCATGGCCAAAAAGGCTTTTTGAGAAGAGGTTGCACAACTCCATTTGCACAAATGAAGGGATGACATGCTAAATCATTTTCCCTACTCGCTATTCTTCAGCACCAAAGCCTCAATAGGGAGTCAATCATCCCTCATCTATTATATTTATAATGCCACTGATACAGAGCCCCTGGTAGGTCAGCCCTCTGGGGATATGAAAGAAAACACCTGTAACGTCTCGCACAAATGACTTCTGCTTGTATATTAAGAAGACGGATTACGCTAAACATGTTTCCCATGTAAATAAGGCTGGTGAATGGTCAGTTATGTGTGATAATCTGGATGACTTCATATGATGAACGATCCTCCTCTAAGAGCCACAAACACCATATAAACAGCTTATTTACTGTTTCCATCACTCCCCAGTGCCAGTAGGGATAATAAATATCTGTAACGACAAAGAAATTATGTTTGTAACATTAAGGAGCCTATATATCACCGTGGCCTGAGCTTCATAAACTAGAAAAGCACTAAGTAAGGGAATAATAGCAGATTCATACGCAGGTTTCTGAAGGAACTTAAGCTTTGAATGAAAACTGCAATTTTTCACTTGACCAAAATTTGGTCTTGTATTTCAGTGAATGATTTTGCATTTCATCAGGCAGACAGTCAAATACTCTAGATCAGACGTGGGTAAACTTTTTCATTTGGGATTTCCTTTCTAAGAAACAGATCCAGATTTCCCCACAGAGGAGTCGGGGGAAACCCTTGGGGGATATTGGCCCCCCCGGACATGGGGGCCTGGGCTCTCTTAAGGGAAAATATCAAAGGCATTAAGGGAAAAGGAGCTGAAGGATTGGAAAACCCCTGTTGGTGTTACAAATCTAATTTGTTTTTGACTCACTGAATCTTTTAAAAACAAAAGGGCCCTTAACCAAGCCAGTATCACCCTTCATACAGCTGTTTGGGGGGTTTTTCCCCTCTCAGGCAGACTAAACTTTTTATTTCAGTAATATTTTTCATTTCATCAGGCAGACTCAAATATTAGACAAAGTGCTAAACTTTTTAGTTTGGGATTTCCTTTCTAAGAATCAGGTCCAAATTTCCCCACAGGGGAGCCGGGAAACCATTGGTGGGCACCTGGGCATGTTGGCCCCCTGGACATGGCAAACCTAGGACTGCTCTTAAGGGAGAAATATCACAAGGCATTATGGTAAAAGAGCTGAGAAGATGAAGCACCCTTTATTGGATGTAACAAATCCTCAATTTGCTTCCGACTCACTGAATCTTTAGAAAGCAAAAGGGACATTAGCCAAGCCAGTATCACTCATCTGCATACAGCTGTTTCAGGATGTTGCCCCCTCATCAGTGCAGAGAAGAGTCTTGTATTTCAGTGAATGATTTTGCATTTCATCAGGCAGATAGTCAGAAACTCTAGATCAGAAGTGGCAAAACTTTTTAGTTTAGTTTAGTTTAGGGCGTCAACAGTTTTTTTGTTGCAAAATACACAATAAAATGGCGCTGCCCTAATGGGACATGTTGCCCTTTATGTTTGTCATTGGTACCTTAACTTACTACCATTTGGTCTAATTTGGTTCCTATATACAAGGCCCTTATCAGATTTTAGGGAACAAGAAGAGTCATCTTGGATTTAAAGCTCTGTGGTACACCTCCACACCGCTCTACTCAGCAACTCACAGGCAGTGGCCCAGCTCTGACAGCCCTCCTCAGGCACCCTAGCCACTCTCCAAGGAGGGAAGCTGTGCTAAAGAGCTGGAAATTGATGGTTATTATACAACCTTAAAGGGGTTGTCTGATTTTTATTTTCTTTTACTATTTAATCAAGCTAATTATGTGAAAAATAATATTACTACACTTTATTTTAATTTATGTGTTTAATATTATGTGGTTTAACATTATTTACTACTTTATGTCAATGGCTATAAGTAATGATGTCCCCTTTTAATCCTACATGCACTATAGAAGAGTTGGCTTCTATAGTTGAAACCACAAGTTTCCATACACTATATAAATAAGCCCTCTGCAGGTTTGTTTCTCACTATTTGACACAATTAAAATCAGAATATTCCTTCCCCGTTTAGGTCAATAGAACAAAATTAGTTTATATTTGCCAATTGCCAGAATAAGGAAAGAATTTTTTTAAGGCATTATATTTCATTTCTGCAAAATCCCAAATTTTCCATACACTAAGGATTACTTCTGCTTTAAACAATTTGGGGCAGCTCATATATGGATTTCATGTCTTCAACTTTCTGATCAGTTTATTGGCAACATCGACTTATGCAATGTAGACACACCTGTGGATGTATTTTTAAAATCACAACCACCAGAAACAACTGCTTCTTGTGTAACATCAGGGAAAGTCTAAAGAAATCAGCTAAAGATAGCAGAATAGAATTGTGATTTGCACAAGTACTGAATTAATATCTTGGGTGTATTTCAGAGGGATATTTTTCCAAGATACCTGAAGGGTTTTTGTTTTTGTTTTTTCCCCCAAAAAAAGCTTGCTTTTGGTACTATAGAGGAATAAAGATCACTTTTTAACTTTGGAAACCCGCCGGATGCTGTCTTCTTACATGCTGTTTTTGAACACCCCACAGGTCATGTGACCCTGATATCCAGGTACAGTAGTGTTTGGAGGAGAAGGACTACCTACAGCACCATCTTATCATGTGACCCACGCCGACACTAGGACATGTGACCCCTGTATCTAGGAACTGTATATGTAGGAGCAGAACATCCTCCAGTATTACTGCCTTCTAGCAGCGTCTTATCATGTGGAACCACCACACAGTTCATGTGACCCCGTGTATCTAGGTAACAGTAGTGTAGGGGAGGAGCAGAACTTCTCCAGTATTACTGCATTCTAGCAGCGACTTATCATGTGACCACCACCACAGGTTCATGTGACCTTCTGGTATCCAGGTAACAGTAGTGTATGGATGAGCAGAACTTCTCCATATTTACTACCAACTCCAGCAGCATCATTTACTGTACCACCACAGGTCATGTGACCCTTTGGTAATCCAGTAACAGTAGTATATGGAGGAGCAAACTTCTCCATATTACTACCTCCAGTAGCATCTTATACATGTGACCACCACAGCAGGATCAGGTGACCCTGTATCTCAGGTAACAGCAGTGTAAGGGAGGAATAGAACTTCTCCAGTATTACTACCTCCAGCAGTGTCTTATCATGTTGACCACCACAGGTGAGACAGGTCATGGTGACCCTTGGTATCCAGGATGACAATAGTGTATGGAGGGAGCAGAACTTCGTCTAGTATTACTACCGTCCATCATCTCTTATCATGTGAACCACCACACAGTTCAAGTGACCCTGGTATCCAGGTAACAGTAGTGTAATGGAGGAGCAGAACTTCTCCTATTATTACTACCTATCCACAGCATCTTATCATGTGAACCACCACACAGGTCATGTGACCCTGGTATCCATGTAACAGCATAGTATGGGAGGAATAGAACTTCTCCAGTATAACTACCTCCAGCAGTGTCTTTATCATGTTACCAGCAACACAAGTCATGTGACCCTGGTATCCAGGTGACAATATGATGGAGGAGGCAGAACTTCTCTAGAAATACCACTCCAGCAGCGTCTTATTCATGTGGACCACCACACAGGTCAGTGACGCCTGTTATCCAGGAAAACGATAGTTGGGTAATGGAAGTGAGCATAACCTCTCCAGTATTACTACCTCCAGCAGCATCTTATCATTGACCACCGACACAGGTGTCATGTGACCCAGATATCCAGGAAACAGTATTGTATAGAGAGCAGAACTTCTCCAGTATGTACAACCTCCAGGCAGCAACTTATTTATGTGACCACCACACAATGTCATGAGACCGTGTGTATCCCGGTAACAGCAGTGTATGAGGAGCAGAACTACTCCAGTATTTCAAACCGTTTCCAGCAGTGTCTTATCATGTGACCACCACAACATTTCTAATGTGACCCTGTTGATCCGGTGACAATAGTGTATGGAGGAGCAAACTTTCTTCAGTATTACTCCTCAGCAGCGACTTATTGTGTGACCACCACACAGGACATGTGAGCCCTGGTATCAGGTAACGAGCATTGTATGGAGGAGCAGAACTTCTCCAGTATTATACTACCAATCCATCAGTGTCTTATCATGTGACCAACCAGACCCCCCAAAAAATACAGGTCATGTGACCCTGGTATCGCCCAGAAACATCATTGTATTGGAGGAGCCCAGAACTTACTCATATTAACTAGCCACTGGATCCAGCAGTGTCTTTCATGTGACCCACCTCACACAGTCATGTGACCCTGGTATCGCAGGTAACAGCAGTGTATGGAGGATCAGAACTTCTCAGTATTACCACCAACCAGCAGTGTCTTATCATTTGACAACAATCACACAGGACATGTGACCCTGGTATCCCAGTGACAATAGGTAATGAGGAGCAGAACTTCTTCAGTAATTTACTACCATCATCAGCGTCTTAATTGTGGTGACCACCACACAGTCATGTGACTCCTGGTAACCAGGAAACAGCAGTGTAGTGGAGGAGCAGAACTTCTCCAGTATTACTACTCTCCAAGCATGTCTTATCAAGTTTACCACCACACAGTTCATGTGACCCGTGAATCCAGTAACGCATGGTATTGGGAGGAGCAGACACTCTTCCAGTATTACAACCATCCAGCAGTGTCTTATCATAGTGACCACCACACAGGTCATGTGACCCTGGTATCCAGGTAACACGGTATGGAGGAGCAGAACTTACTCCAGTATTACCACCACCACCACAGCGTCTTATTATGGGACCTACCACCACATGTCATGAGACCCTTAGTAATCCAGTAAGGCTATTTTCACACGGCTTATTCGGGGTGTATTTATGGACGTAATTTGTACGTCCATAAATACGTTCTGAAATACGTTTCAAATATGTGTCACTAAGTGTGGCAACATAATTTGAGATCGTAAATACATTCCCTCATCCTTTACTTTGGGGTTATTATACATTGCACAAATACGCCTCAATAGTGTCAGGACTTTAATTTTCATCGTATTTACGTGACGTATTTACGGTTCCCATAATACTTCAGCGAAAATAACGCCATGTGTGAATTATGAGGCATTTATACATTGGAAGACAATGCTAAGGCAATGGTATCCATTATTTGAATCGTATTTCGGGACGTATTTGCGTACGGTAAATACGTCCGAAAAGTACGCACCGAAATAAGCCTTGTGAACATAGCCTACACAGTAGTGTATGGGAGGAGCAGAACTTCTTCAGTTATTTACAACCTCCAGCAGTGTCCTTATTCCAATGTTGACCACCAACACAGTCATTTGACCCTGGTATCCAGGTAACTGTTAGATGTCATGTGAGGAGCAAAAACTTCTCCAGTGTTCTGCCTCCAGCGCGTTTTAATTTGACCACCACACAGGCATGTAAACCCGGGTATCCAGGAAACATAGTTAGGAGGAGCAAATTTCTCCAGGTTACTGCCTCCACGCTCTTATCAGTCGTCAATACTGGGGGAAAACAAATGCACTTTCTTCTCTTACCTCATTTTTTTTTTTTTTTACATAACTTTTTTAAATAAATGTTCTCCCCTGGGGAGACAAATTATAAAGTAATAAACAGGGGGAAAAAGTTGCGGGGAATAAGCTATTAATAACAATTTTTCCCCTCTTTTTTTCCTATTCATTTCCCCCCATAATGTCTGTGCCCTGCTGTGGGTCATGGGGAGGCACATGAGACCCCTTTTTGCCCCAACTCCATGGCACCATTTGTGGCAGTAATGTGGGCTGTACCATTTTTTTTTTTTTTTACATAGCAGAATCTTTAATACATTATATGGAAAGTTAAGATTAACAAATCTCCATAATAAATAAAAACAATATGAAGTGGACAACCCCTTTAAAATAATATTTTTTAAAAATTTTGGGTAACAAAGAAAAACCCATTATATTTCCAGAAATAACCATAATTTTTCATTTACCCGCATTTTTAAGAAGCAACTTTTTCGCTTTTCAGAGGTCCCAGAAACATTATCCCCCAATGCCCCCAGGGTCTTTTCCGAACTAAAATTGGGACTGGAGCCATTTAGCAATTCCTTCAGAACAGCTGCTGAAAGCACAAAGCCACTTCCTCTGCGCGGCACACAGTGCACATTCCCCTTCCCATTACACCTTGTCAGCAAATCTCAATGTTTTCTTTATAGTAAAGGATCGTTAACAGGTTTCCAGACTGAGCCTGAAAAGTCGGCCAAAAATCTCACCACAAAACCCCACAAAAAAATATAAAAAAAGTTATTAATATCCTCTGGTGGGTGGCGCATGATCAAACCTGGTGATCATGGCTGCGGGGATTAAAGGGGAATTGCTGCAGCGTGGGGAAAAGGACAGCTATGAAAGAACAAATTTCAATGCTGACGGCTCATAATAGCTGGCGCTAGTATAGGAAACAGTCTTCCTAATTATTGTATACTTTGCGTCTACTTAAAAGACATCTGAACCCACAGAAATGTGAACCCAAGCCTTGGTTATTTGATTTTTTGGCTGTGGCTTTGATTAAAGAAAATGCAGAATTTCCTTTCGTTTGATCCCTGTTGATAAAGACGCAGTCAGGAGGAGGACATAGCATATGTACAATCTGTACAGTTGCAAAGTAGCCGGTAGAAAAGGGGGCATGGTGTTACCTTAAAGGGGTTGTCTCACTACAAGGATTGCTTTTATTGTTAAAATTTTACAAAAAAAAGCCTTTGCAAATGTGTCCATTAACATGTCCTACCTATTCCTAAACCCCCTTGTATGGGCTGCATCAACTCCTCGGGTTGCTATAGCTACAGACCTTTTGATTCCCTGTAGGCTGCCACACTGGTTCATGTACGACCGGGCTTCTACGCGTTATGAACCAGAAACACGCCCCGAATTCAAAGTGAAACCAAGAAAACAGGACGAGGTGAGTGAAACAATGTGTGAAAATCCCTTTAAAGGGAGCTCTTCAAGGCCATGTTAAATATGGTCGGAAATTTTTGAAAAAGTTTTTTTGCCCATTTTTTGCGCAGTATTTTGGAACAGTTTTCGGCTGTCTCATAATCCAGCTATTTTTCATGTTCCAAGTTTTGTGATAAAATGGCGGTTTTGAAATCTGTCCGTCAGAAAATCCAAGCTAGATTATAGCTCACATTTTCTATTGAGGTCCATGGGGATGGTTTACAACCGTTTTTCACCATTTCAAATCTAAAAACGTTGAAAAGCCAAAAAAATCATTGCCGTGTAGATGGGCCCTAACAGCAGATTTCAGTTATCTATTACAGAGGTGCTTGAATGCTTGTAAACCTTCAAAATATTCTATATTTCTGCATAAAATTGATCCAAAACTACAGATTTTCATCAGTCCTAAAAGTAGAAGCAGAGAACCAAATTAAACAAATGAGCCAATAATATTAGATTTGGTCTTTATTTATTAAAGGGGTGGTCTTTACCCTGTCTGACAGAGAGTTTCATTCTTCATCCTGTCTTTTCCTGGTCAGGCGTGGTAATTAGCAAAATCAGCTCCAGTAGCAAAAAGGGCTAATTTTCCTGACTAAAGTAAAAATTTCCTGTTAATCCAGAAAAACTCAAGGAAAAACAAATATATTTTTTGTCTCCCTTGTTTTTTTAGATCAGATAACCTAAAGCTCTCAAAATGCCCGCAATTTGTGTGGGGGGCCCTTTTATGATGTAGTCACTGTATAAATAGCAAAAAGGGGGGAAAAGCAGGCAAGGCATCATAAAAAAAATATGGCCAAAAATTTTAAAACACTTTTATTCCTCAAAAAACCTAATAAACAAAGAAAATTTTATTTTGGAAAACACCTTCTTTTACTGCCCCAAAAATTTGAAAGCTAACTTTGTATAAGACAACCCCTTTTTCAAAAAAATCATCCATTCATTCAAAATGGCAAAATATTAACCTGGTTGAAATTCAGCTTTTTAGATGTGGTTTTTAACCCCTTACCAACACCTTATGTATGTCTGTGTGCTGGTAAGGTCCTATTTAGCGGACTTACTGGTTTTAAAGTTTGTTCCCAATTTGGGTGGTGTCAGCTGCTAATTGCAGCCGCTGCTAACAGCTGGGAATTGAGCAGGCTGTTGCCATTTTACAAATGAAAATAACAAAAAAATTAGTTACACATAATTGATATCTATTCTGCCACCGATGTACGGTAGAGCAGCAATCTCTGTACAGGCATATGGAGGATAGTGAACTCATTATATTAAATCCCTGATCCATGCATGTAGAGATCCAGTGACGAAGATGCAAAGCATGTGCTTCAGGTAGTTTGTTGACTGTACCTTGAGAGTTGACAAATAGAGGTCTTAACAAATTCTCCTCTCCAGCTCTGTTCAACATTTCTAGACCAGATGGAGATAGGGTAGAAACAAAGGCATATGTAAATCGCATCATCAATATCCAACATAACCATTGTAAACAGTGGCCACAGGAAGGCAGGAAACACATGAAACATAGCATATCATAGACATAACGTGTAATAATGGGATCCAATTGGCTGGGAACCTTAGCTGGAACAGCACTGTATCTGTAATGCAGGCGGGTGATGGTTCCACTGGGTCACCATGAGAAATGACAATAACCATGTCAAGGAGCGGAGTCTAAGGAGCCCCATGGCATTCACCACAGCCAGTCGCCGCAAGGCAGGATGAACTTGGCTGCGCGGAACTCCAAGATTGCTATCCCCAATATGGTCTTTTGGCGTTGCTGCAGACCTCGGGGTTTGCAGCTCCCCCGCCGCCGTGCTGAGAAAAGACTGTACTTTACAGTCCCCTTTTCAGCACAGCCTTAAAGTGCTGGGGAAACAGGGAAACCTCCGATCCCTGATGCTTAACCCCTTTTATTGCGGGTTTTTTACCCCAGCATAATCAAAGGGCCTGCGGTGCGGGACACTCAGTGACCTAAGGCCCGGGGAAGGCGCACGTCGCCCCATTTGTTAACAAGAGAAAAGGACACCCCTGGTGCGGCCCTGGATGTGTGGGCAAAAACAAGATTCAATGAGTGCAAATAGGAATTGGGGGTTTTTATAAGGGGAAAAAAATTTCCAAAATTTTTCCTTTTATGGGTTTTTTTTAAAAAAAATTTTAAAAAAATTAGTTTTAAAAAAAAAATTTTTTAAAAAAAAAATTTTGCACACAATTTCACAAATAGGGGGGCATAAACTACCTGAAAGTTCTTTTAACAAGCCTGTCACCTAGTTTTTTCCCCCCTTGCTGAGGGGAGCACAAAACTGTGCAGACCTGCTGCTTCCAGCGCGTGTCCCTTTTCGTAAGGCTGCAGTTTCGAAATATTTAAAGGGAACCTGTCATATAGGTTTGTCCCCC